>CAUYQG010020833.1:0-18535 GCA_963574415.1 Tarsius wallacei
AGGCAGGGCTCCGTGGCTCAGCCTGTAATCCCGCGCTTTGGGAGGCCGAGGTGAGTGAATTGCCTGAGCCCACGGGTTCGAGACCCACCTGGGCAACCTGGCGAGACCTCAAACCTACAATAAATCAAAAAAAAAAAAAAATTAGCCAGGTGTGGTAGCGCGTGCCTGTAGTTCCAGCTACTTGGAAGGCTGAGGCGGAAGGATCGCCGGAGTCCAGCAGGTTGAGGCTGCAGTGGCCGGGAACGGCCACTGCACTCCAGTCTGGGTGACTGAGTGAGACTCCAACTCAAAAAAAAAAAAAAAAGTATTTATAGCTGGAACTACAGAAGAAGGGATGAAATTGCTAAAGGAGAGAAAGTAAGAATGGGAAAAGGATAGGACCTTGGGGAACACTTATATTTGAATATACTAGAAGACAAAGAAGCTAGAGGAGAGCTTGGAGAGGGACCTGAGATAGAAGCCAAAAGAGGAGGAAGTTTCTAGAATACAGAAACTGATTAGTTAATGGTGCTTCTGTATAACTAAGAAATAAAAGAATTAAGAAATGAACATTTAAATGAGTTGCAGGGAGATCTTTGGTGACGTCCAAGAGAATAGATAGATGAAGGAATAAGGGGAAAATGAGAATTGGAGACTGTAAATATAATTACTCTTTTAAGAATTAGACCATGAAATGAAGGAGAGTATGAGAGAACATCTGAGACTCTGAGAGAACATCAGATCGATTCATTAGAATTTTTTGGTTGCAAGTGACAGAAATACCAAAATAAACTTTATATAACTGAAAAATCTATGGGGATAGTTCAGGTTTTAGGCATGAATAGATTCAGGGTTAAATCAATGCCATTAGTACCTTTTGAATTGACTCTATTTTCCTCTGTATGGTGGATTCCTTTACAGATCCATTTTCAAGTTCTTGGTAACAAGCTGACTGTGGTAATTTCAATCTCATATTTTTTTAAATTCAAACCCAGTGATATCAATAGAGAAGGCCTAAGCAGAGTCCTGAAAGTAGTTCTGGCTTGGTTTGAATTGGCTTGACTAGAGTCAAAGGCCCATGTCTGGCAAGGATAGAGTCCACAGATTGGTCTAGGAATGGAGATAGAGCCCTAGGGAAGCACATGGGCTAAGAATGGGAAAGGGTGGTTCCTTGGAGGAAAATCAGAGTATCGTTAATAGAGAATGGAGAATGGATGCTGGGTGGCAGAAACAAGTCTCCAAACTCTAAATTTGAAAGAAGGTGACTAACAGAGGGCTGAAACAGAAGGAAGGGTATACAATCAAGGTGCATGGATGACATTGATTTCGAAAAGAGGAAGCATCCTCATTTCTGAGATGAGAGAGAAGGAGAGGGTAATAAAAGATGATACATAGACCAATTGACAAGTAGATGTGAAGAGTTGAGGGTAAATATGTTAAATAGCTTCCATTTTCAAGTAAAAACCCAAAGGAGAGAATATATAGTGTGGTTTTTTATTTGAAAAAACGTTTAAACCTATCTTACCAACTACATAACAACAATTACTTACAAGCAAATAGAAATGGTAAATAAAATTCTACAGCCGGCATACTGTCAAATGCTCCCATTCTTCACATTGCAGATATGATCCTGACAAAGCTTAAGCATCCAATTTTTTTTACTTTACATATGTTCTTCATAACATTTTTTATTTGCATACTATTTCTTTTTCTTTTCTTTCTTTTTTTTTTTGAGTTGGCATCTTACTCTGTTACCTAGGCTGGAGTGCAGTGGCATGCTCACGGTCACTCCAGCCTCAACCTGCTGGGCTCAGGTAATACTTCCACCTCAGCCTTCCAAGTAGCTGGAACCATAGGCATATGCCACTATACCTGACTAATTTTTTAATTTATTGTAGAGACAAGGTCTCACTATATTGCTCAGGCTGGTCTTGAATCCCTGAGTTCAGGCAATCCTCTCACCTCTGCTTCCCAAAGTGCTGGCATTAAAGGTATGAGTCACCATGCCCAGCCTGCATACTATTTCATAGAGTAGATGTACCATAGTTTGCTTAGTCATGTTTCTAGAAAAAAGACATTTAGATCGCATCTATTTTTTAAAATTAGAATAATTCTGTAATTATTATACATTTAACTGTTTGCTTTTCTTGAGGTATTTCTGTAGCAAAAGTTCAATTGTGTAAAAAAGAATAAACAATTTGTATCTCATGTGTGTTGTACAGTCACCTTTTAAAGGGTATGCATAACTGTCAGTGCCCCAGCCATATATGAAAGTATTAGTTTCACCATATACCAAGCATTTTAGACATTTCATTCCATTCATATATAAGATAACTAACATAACATGCTGAGAACTTAATGCCAAGATGGGTCTAAATACTTTAGTTGTGTTAATTCATTTAGTTCTCACACAACCCTATGAGGGAAAAAATTTGTTATGATCCATGTTCTTATAGATAAAGAATCTAGGGTACAAAGACATTAAGCAAACTGCTCAAGGCCTCACAGCTTGGAAGTGGCAGAACTGGTATTTGAACCATGGAACTATGAATCCAGAATCTAAATATCCAACCACTGGGCTATATTGCCTTGTGATAGCTTTTGATTAATATTTCCTCAAATGTTGTTAACAACTTGTGTACATTCATGTGAGAATTTCATCATGTCCTTCTTTGGAAGATTCTTTCTTGATGGTTCTGTCCCAGAGTAGGGGTAATAGTGGGATAATTCTTATGAGTTTGGACACTTTAGGTGGTCTGAATTATGCCATTGCTTTTTTAAAAACCCCTTGCCAATATGTAAGGCTCAGAAACTAAGAACTACATTGCTAAGTATTAGAAATAAATGCAATTGTTTCATCCAACCATGATATCCCAGGCTTTTGGGGCGGGGGGGGGGGTGCTCTGTGGTTCTATAATCTGATTCAACCCTGCTGGTTATCATAGAAGCATACCTTCTGGTTTTGCTTGAACATCTGAAATGTAGGTATTGCTTTGATGTGACAAGTTTCTGCCAACTCCTGGGAAATAAAAGAAATGACATGACATCACAGTTTTGGAGTCTTCTCTCTGTACTGAGCAAGTTACTCAGTGACTTCTCAGAACGTGTCGCTGAAAGCCCAGGGACACCTGACACTTTACACAGTCTCCTGCTATGAATTTAGTGAACATATCCTCAAAGTCTCCAGGACTGTCACTACAGAGTTCCTGAGATTTTTTTCATCCCCAAACTCTAGGAGATAGATAAGAGGGGGAGGCCACAACAGAATGATGCTTAATGGGTCAGTGAGCTTTATTTAAAGGATCTTATAAAAGATTGCAGTGTAGCCCCAATGGATCTCAATAAGGATCAATATTTTGGCTATTACAAAAATAGGAGGCCCAGTGGATCTCAATAAGGATCAATATTTTTGCTATTGCAAAAATAGGAAAACGTAAACAAACTTTATAACTTGCACTTGAGACGTTGGATGATATATTGGTATAGCATTTTAGGTAATGCTTACATGCTTCTTTCTTTTAAGTCCTACATCCTTTGCACTGCCCATCTTGGCAAAAGATTTGGAGCCGAAAGACAAGAAAATATGACAGTCTACCAGTTGGTTTAATCCATTCCAAACTACTTCCAAATGGTAGTTTTTTGTTTATCTTTTTTAAGAGTTAAAAGAAAATTAGCCACCAACAGGATCAGCAGAATTGGACACTCATGACACCTTGAACCTGACTCCAACCCATTGGTATTATCTGCCAAGAACAACTCTGCTGAGGATTCTGGAAAAGATTCAGAGCAAGTGGAGAAGAATGTTGGGATTGACTAGTAAGGCCTGCTACAGAGTGACAGAAGAGAGGAGCACCAGGAGAGCCATATATTTGCTAATTTTTAAAAAGTATACTTATCATTTTATTATTATTAAATTTACCCACTATTGACAACACACACACTCACACCCACCCCCCCCA
The DNA here is from genome assembly GCA_963574415.1 of Tarsius wallacei. Classification (NCBI taxonomy): domain Eukaryota; kingdom Metazoa; phylum Chordata; class Mammalia; order Primates; family Tarsiidae; genus Tarsius; species Tarsius wallacei. The sequence goes on from CAUYQG010020833.1 coordinate 3,939, forward strand.
CACACACTTAAGCACGTGCTAAATTATAATTTTTATGACCAAAGCCAATGACATCAGCTAATAAATATTTTGCTATTAGACAAGTGTGTATTTTGTTTCACCTTAAAAGACAAAGAACTATAATAAAAAAGTGAGGCAATAACATATGTTAGAGAGAATCAGAACTCATCTATGGTTGTACCATCCTAAGTGTGCCTGATCTCATCCGATATCATAAGTTAGAGTCAGACTTGGTTAGTACTTGGAAGGGATATATTAGAACCCATACACTGTTGGTGATAATGTAAAATGGTGCAACTGCTTTGGAAAGCAGTTTGTCAGTTGCTCAAAAAGTTGAACATAGAGTTACAAAGTGGCCCATCAATTCCATTCCTAGATACAAACTCAAGAGAAAGAAAAACTTTTGTTCACACAGAAACTTGTACACTAATGCTTATACCAGTATTAATAACAATTGCCAAAAAGCACAAACAACCCAAACGTCCACCAACAGATGAATAAATAAATAAATGGTCTATCCATATAATGGAATATTCAAGACAAAAAGAAAGAAGTATTGATACAGTCTATAACATGGATGAACCTTGAAAACTTATGCTAAGTGAAAAATTCAATCACTGAAGAACACGTATTCTTTTTATGAGAGTTATAATAAGCAAACTTTATAGATAGACTACAGATTTGCAGTTGCCTAAGAACAGGGAGTGGTAGGAACTGGTTGTGACTGCTAACAGGGTATAGTGTTTCTTTTTGAAGTGATGAAAATATTTTATAATTGATTGTAGTGATGTTGCAAAACTCTGTGAACATACAAAATGATAAAGATATGATGATCCTAGGTGTGTATTATGAGTTCATAGTACATGGTTCGGCATGAAGGACAATTAAACACTGTCACACTTTAGTGAACCTTGAAGGGAATGGGGAAATGGAACTTTTTATTGAGCTCTGGGCACTGTGTCATATATTTAATGTATTTTATCACATTTTATCTTCTGTGAAGTATTACTGCCCTGCTTTACAAATGAAAAACTGAAGTTTATAGAGGTTAAATAATAATAGGTAGCAAAACCATTAAAAGACAGACTGGCAAATAACTTTTTGTTTTCATTCTAAAACTCAAATTCAATGAAATGTATGCATAGGCCACCTGCTATTATTACTTTTCCTCATAACAAATCAACAAATATAAGGAAGAATAATTAGAGACATTGTGTGTATTAATAAGACACACTTTGATTGAGGATATGAGGCTGATTTTTTTGGGGAGGGGAAGGGTGAGATGAGGAAGGATAGCTCTAGGGACATGAAAGAGGGATTTTAGAAATTTCTTGTGAGATATGTATATATGTTTACCCACAAAAGCATAAGATATAGCAAAAGGAAAGCAAAGCATATTAAGATGTCTGGATTGCATTGAGTTGGGTTTTAGAAATTGAATAATCTATCGTGGGGATGAAAATAATTTTTCACCTTGAACCTGACTCCAACCCATTGGTATTATCTGCCAAGAACAACTCTGCTGAGGATTCTGGAAATGATTCAGAGCAAGTGGAGAAGAATGTTGGGATTGACTAGTAAGGCCTGCTACAGAGTGACAGAAGAGAGGAGCATCAGGAGAGCCATATATTTGCTAATTTTTAAAAAGTAATACAAAACATACAAGAGCATTATAAGAGAGTTTAGTACAGTTTATCAGAAAAAATGTAGAATTTGATTTGTTTCTAAATTGATAATGTAATAAATGAGACAGTGCTGCTCAATTACAATACATTTGGATTTTAAGTATCTACATAGAGGATTTAAGACTCTTACCGGAGAATCATCCACATCCACATTAGCAAAAAATACATTTTGGTATTGCAGAGACATTGCCTTGAAAATGAGAGAATAAAAATTACCCATTAGTTTAGTGTTAATGCTAAAATATGAACTAGAAGTGTCTTTGACAAAGACAAGAAGTGAACAAAAATGTTATAGAGAGCGAACATCATTCTGGCATTTCACTACTGCTTAGGACTTGAAGCACCAAGTCAGATGCCAGATGATGTCAAAGTCAGATGATGTAAGAATCAGTGACAGAACCAGAGTCAGAGAAACAAACTGAAAATTAGAGTTTCAAGGTTGGAAAAGGACACAAAGCAAAGAAATAATGAGATTGTAAGAAAAGAATGATTTATTTTTACAGTAAATCACAAGCTGTACGTAACTGCTTTTTGCTAAGTCACTTCCTGCTTCTTTGTTCTCTTTTTGCAGGCTTTTACTTTGATAGGCTTTTTCATTTAAACTTCAATGGGAACCAATTGGAACAAAATCTTGTAAGCCAATCGGCAAATAGGACATGCAAATAAAATGTCTGTCATACCTATGTTAACTAATTAATAAATAGGCCATGCAAATAAACTAACCATGTAAACCAATCTATATATGACATGTAGGTAACATCTGGGAAAGTAATGCAACCTCTGGAAGTACCCAGCCTATGGGGAAACAGAGGAGGGACTTGCATTTTAGGGTTTAAATACTCTGGCAGAAACTTCTTCGGTGTGCCTGCTCATCTGAGGGACACCCATTCTTGCAAGAGCATTATTTTAAAAAGCTGCTTAACTCTACTGATCTCCGAGTCTCCTTGTTGTTTTTGAACAACCCAGTCTGGAGATGGAGGTGTCCCCTAGGACCCCATTTCTAGCAAGTTGTGTGTTGAAGGGCCAGACTTACCCTATGGGGCAGAGAGAAGGGATAGTAACTTTTTCTTTTTTTTTTTTTTTTTTGAGTTGAAGTCTCACTCTGTCGCCCAGACTGGAGTGCAGCTTTTTCCTGGAAGAGGATTTAGGGGAGTCTGTTTTCAGTGGTCTTCAAGATACAGTTCTGTAGACCAAATACCCAAACTCTACCTTCTCTTCCTGCCAGGTGTTTTGGGAGGTGCTGCTGTTGTTGGTGATAGAAGGCTGATCTGCTGGAGGAGATATCAACATTTCCATGCTGATCATTAGGCTAATTGCTTTCCACCTCCATTGCCGTCTTCTGTGCATTACTATGTATTGAAACTAGATTTCTAGACTCTTTGCTAGCTGACTTCCAGTTAGGCTCTGGGAAGCATTTTCAGGAAATGGAAGGTGAGAGGAGGGAAGAAGGAATTCTTTTCTGCTTCTGTTTTGTTCTGGAATCATCTTGGGCAATGGTGGTGACAACTGTTTTGACCATGGGTTTGGAGGAAGAGGATGTCATAGCAGCAGCAGCAACAGTGACCTGTAAATAGCAGTTTCTTTTCACTCACCTGTGACCATACTCTTAAGGACACTTGACAGCATCTTGATTTGTTTGCTTAAAATCATTCCGGTGGACTCAATTCAAATGAGATCTCCTTCTGATGGTGGTGTGAAGTGTCCAAAGCTTGGCCAAATGGAGACAATAACAGATGGAGCCATCATTGGGGGAGTCCCCCATGGAAAACCAGGAAGAAGCATGGCATGGGGGTGTTTAGATGGATATGTGCAGAGTTCTGTTGTAGGAAATTCTCCCTAATTGTTTTGTCCATGCATTGTGGCCAAAGTGGGAGTTCTTTCTTCAGCGAACCATTAAGATGGTGAAATTGGAGAAAAACCACTGAATAACAGGTACAAAGACCTCTGGAGTTTTAGAATGCTTTTCAGATTTAAAAGATGCTTCTTTTGATTGGCAGCATCTCCATGCCCGGCAGGAAAATATTACTGCCCAAGAACTCTGGAGCAATTGATTTGTCCTTTACAAGTCTGAAAAGAAATGGATCCTCCTCAGTAGGAATCATGGGAATGGGTTTGACTTATGTGGACACCTGATTCCCAGAACTAGTTTCTATTTATGAAGTTTTCAGAGACTTTAAAGTCTGCCAAGAAACATGCAGGGATATGACATTGTCATTTTTTAAAATAGATTTTATATTCAAGGGATACATGTGCTGGTTTCTTACATAGGTATACTGTGTGATAGTAAGGTTTGGGCTTCTATTGAGTCTGCCCTCCAGCTGGTGAGCATGGTACCCAATGGGTGGTTTTTAAACTCTTACCTCCTCCCCCCTTCTTTAGTAGTTACCAGTGTCTGCTGTTCCCATCCTTATGCCCATAGGTACCCAGTATTTAGCTCCCACTTATAAGTGAAAACATGTGGTATATTCAGTTTTCTGCTTTTGTGATAGTTCACTTAGAATGATGGCCTCCAACTGCATACATGTTGCTGCAAAGGGCATGACTGTGGTTTTTTTTTTTTTTTTTTTTTTTTTTTTTTATGTCTGTGGAGTATTCTATGGTGTATATGTGTCACATTTTTCTTTTCCATTCCATTGTTGATGGGCATCTAGATTGGTTCCATGCCTTTGCTATTGTGAATAGTGCTGCAATAAACCTGAATGCAAGTGTCTTTTGGTAGAATGATTTATGCTCCTTTGGGTATATACCCAGTAGTGAGATTGCTACATCAAATGGTAAATCTATTTTGGCTTTTGGGAAATTTCCAAATTGCTTTCCACAGGGTCTGCTCTAACCTACATTCCTACCAACAGTGTATGAGCATTCTTTTTTCTCCATAACCTTGCCAACATCTGTTGTTTTTTGATTTTTTAATAATAGTCATTCTGACTGGTGTGAGGTGGTATCTCACTGTAGTTTTGATTTGCATTTCTCTAATGATTAGTGAGGTTAAGCATTTTTTCATATGTTTTTTGGCCACTTATATGTCTTCCTTTGAGAAGTGTCTGTTCATGTCCTTTGCCCACTTTTCAATGGGGTTTTTTCCCTGTCGATTCATTTGATTTACTTATAGATTCTGAATTTTAGGCCCTTGTTAGATACAAAGTTTGTGAATATTTTTTGCCATTCTGTAGGTTGTTTATTTACTCTGTTGATGGTTTCTTTTGCTATGCAGAAGATTTTTAACTTGATAAGGCCCCACTCGTTAATTTTAGTTTTTGCTGCATTTGCTCTTGAAGAGTTGGTCAGGAATTTATTGCCTAGGCTGTTGTCCAGGACAGTGTTTCTTAGGCTTTCTTCTAGGATTTTTATACTTTGGGGTCTTACACTTAAGTCATTAATCCATCTTGAGTTAATGCTTGTATATAGTGATAGGTAAGGGTCCAGATTCATTCTTCTGCATGTGGTTAGCCAGTTTTCCTAGCACCATTTGTTGAATGAGGTATCCCTTCCCCAGTGCTTGTTTTGGTCAACTTTATCAAAGATGAGTTGGTTGTAGGTGAGTGGTTTTATTTCTGAATACTCTATTCTATTCCACGTGCCTATGTATCTATTTTTATACCAGTACCATGCTGTTTTTAGCCTTGTAGTAAACTTTGAAATCTGGTAATGTGTGTCTTTGACTCTGTTCTTTTTGGTTAGGATTGCTTTGGGTATTTGAGCTCTTTTTTGCTTCCATATAAATTTGATTATTGTATTTTCTAGAACTGTAAAATATGATGCTGGTAGTTTGATAGAGTTTGTGTTGAATTTGTAGATTGCTTTAGGCAGTATGGACTTTTTAACAATATTGATCCTTTCAATTCATGACCATGAAATGTTTTTCCATTTGTTTGAGTCATCTTTATTTTTTTCAGCAATGTTTTGCAGCTCTCATTTTAGAGACCTTCTACCTCTTTGGTCAGATGCATTCTAAGATATTTTATTATTTTTGTGGCTATTGTAAATGGGATTGTGTTCTTGATTTTGTTTTCAGTCTGTTTGTTGTTAGTGAATAGAAATGCAACTACTTTTGGATATTGATTTTGTGTTTTGAGACTGAAGTCATTTATTAGTGCTGGAGTTTTTTGGTAGAATCTTTACGGTTTTCTAGATATGAATCATAGTATCCGCAAAGAAGATAACTTTACTTCCTCTTTTCCTTTTTGGATATATTTTACTTATTTCTCTTGCTCTGCCTAGAACTTATAGTAGTATGTTAGTAGTTAGTATGTTCAATAGTAGTGGTGCTAGAAGAAATCCTTGTCTTGTTTCAGTTCTTAGGGGAAATGCTTCCAGCTTCTGTCCATTAAGTATGATGTTGGCTGTGAGTTTGTCATAGCAGGCTCTAATTGTTTTGAAGAATAATCCTTTGTTGCCTAGATGGCTGAGAATTTTATCATGAAGGAATGTTGGGTTTTATCCAATTCTTTTTCTGCATCTATTGAGATAATATCCTGTGGTTGTTGGTTTTACTTTTGTTTATGTGGCGTATTACACTTTTTTGATTTGAGTATGTTTAACCGGGCTTGCATCCTGGTCATGATGGATGATCTTTGTGATGTGCTGCTGGATGGATGCAGCTTGCTAGTATTTTGTTGAGGATTTTTTGCATCTGTGTTCATTAGGGATATCAGCCTGAAGTTTTCTTTCTTTCTTGTGTCTTTGTCATTTTTTGGTATCAGGATGATATTGACTTTGTAGAATGTGTTAGGAAGGAATCCGCCCTTCTTGGTTGCTTGGAATACTTTCAGTGGGATTGATACCAGCTCTTCCTTGAATGTTTGGTAAAATTTGGCTGTGAATCCATCTGGTCCAGAGTTTTTTTTGGTAAGTAGGTTTATTACTGTTCAAAGATTCAATTTCTTCCTGTTTCAATCTTGGGAGGGTGTGTGTTTCCAGGGATTTATTCATTTTCCCTAGATTTTCTAACTTACATACAGATGTTTATAATAATCTCTGATAATCTTTTGTATTTCTTCAGTATTGGTTGTAACATTGTCTTTTTTGTTTCTGATTGCATTTATTTGGATTTTCTCCCTCTTTTTTTTTTTGTTGTTGTTAATCTGGCCAGAGGTCTGTCAATCTTATTTGTCTTTTCAAAGAACCAGATTTTCAACTTGATTTTTTTTTTGTTATGTTTTGTTTTGGTCTCAATTTTATTTAACTTCACTCTAACTTTGGTTATTTCTTTTCTTCTGCTAGCTTTGGGTTTAGTTTGCCCTTGTTTTTCCAGTTTTCTAGCAGCATTAGGCCTTTATTGGAGATCTTTCTATTTTCTTAATATAGATGTGTTATATTATAAACTTCCCTGTCAGCACTGATTTTATGGCATCCCAGAACTGTTAGTATATTGTGTCTTTATTTTCACTTGTTTCTTTTTTTATAATTTTATTATAGAGATATGGGGGTACAGGTCAGGGTTAGGTACATAAGTAATCTATGTGCGGGTGAAGTTTGGGCCTTCATCTGGTCCTCTTTCCCCTGGTTTAGGACTAGGTACCCTTCGTGTTGTTATGCTCCCCCCACCTCCTGGTAGTGTCCTGTGACTACTGCTCCCTCCCTTTGTGCTATTGTGATTAATGTTCAGGTCCATATGTGAGAACATATGGTATTTGGTTCTTTGGTTTTGTGATAGATCACTAAGTATGAAGGTCTCCAACTCCATCCAATTTGCTGTGAAGTCCATGATTTTGTCCTTCTTTATGGCTATGTAATATTCCATCATGTATATGTACCACATTTTCTTTATCCAGTCCATTCTCAATGAACAGTAGGGTTGGTTCCATGTTTTTGCTATTGTGAATATTGCAGCTATAAACATGTGATTGCAGATGTCATTTTGTAGAACAATTTATGTTCTCTGGGTATATTCCCAGAAAGGGGACTGCTGGATCATATGGAAGGTCAATCTCTAGTTCATTAGAAATCACCACACTGTTTTCTATAGAGGTTGGACTAGTTTGCACTCCCACCAACAGTATAGAAGTGCCCCCTTTTCTCTGCACCCACACCAGCATCTGTTGTTTTTTGATTTATTAATGATGGCCTTACTGGACTTAGGTGGTATCTCAATTGTTTTTGATTTGCATTTCTCTGATGATTAGCAAGGCTGAGCATTTTTTCATATGTCTGTTGGTTGCTTGTATGTCTTCTTTTGAGAAGTGTCTATACATGTCCTCTGCTTGTTTTTTAAATAGGGCTGTTTGTTTTATTTCTTTTGGCTTATTTGAGCTCCTTGTAGATCCTGGATGTTGGACCTTTGTCAGACACACAATTAGCAAATATTGTTTCCCATTCTGTGGGTTGTCTTCCTGTTCTCCTGATGGTTTCTTTTGCTTTGCAGAAGCTTTTCAGTTTGATGAGGTCCCACTTGTCTATTGTAGCTTTTATGTCATTTGCTTTCGGGGATCTGATCGAGAATTGGTTGCCTACGCCAATGTACATTAGAGTGTTTCCTGCGTTTTCTTCTAGGATTCTTATAGTTTGAGGTTTTACATTTAGATCTTGGATCCACTTAGAGTTGATTTTTGTATATGGTGATAGGTAGGGGTCCTGCTTCATTCTTCAGCATGTGGTCAGCCAGTTTTCCCAGCACCATGTGCTAAATAAGGTCTCTTCTTCCCAGTGGTTGTTATTAATGGCTTTGTCAAAGATCAGGTGGTTGAGATATTGAGTTTTTGCTTCTGGAATCTTTGTCCTGTCCCATGGGTCTATATGCCTGTTCTTGTACCAGGCCAAGGCTGTTTTGATTAGCATTGCCTTTTGATCAAATTTAAAGTCTGGAAGCGTGATACCTCCTGCTTTGTTCCTTTTGCTGATTGCCTTGGCTGTTTGTGCTCTTTTTTTTCATATGAATTTCTGTCGCTTCCAAGTCTGAGAAGAATCATGTTGGTAATTTGGGGTATTGTGTTGAATCTGAGAGTAAGGTTAAAGAACTGGGGAAAGTTTATTCTTTTATGTTGTAGTTAAAAGCAAATATCATATTTATCTGTGTTGAAGTCCAATGTTTGGAAGTCCTGGCTTCTGGAATGTTGGTAAATGTCATTAGTACAGCACAAAAAATCCATTCATTTGCACAATTGGACTCTTTTGCACATCTTGCGGTTACTCACAGAATTATCCATCAACAAGCAGTATTCACCTTCTGGTGTTTACACTAGTTATCTAATTAGATGTCATTATATCATATTCAGTTAATCAGGATGCTTCAAAAAACTATGGCTCCACAAATAAGTCATACATGCTAAGCTTTTAAGAATTACCTGGAAAAGTGTTTTGAGACTTTAATTTTTTTTAACTATGAGATAGATACTGGTAGTACTTACATGAAAAATAGGATACATCCTTTTGCAGGGACCACACCATTTTGATGAAAATTCAACCACCACAAGCTTGCGCCCAGCATCTTTCAAAAATGTTTTAAATTCATTCTGAAACCAGAATATAAATAAGTGTAAATAATCACTTAATCCCAGATAATAAAATGACAGGCTAGTTCTTAAAAACCTTACCAAAGTGCCCCATCTCACTGTTATAAATGTCCCTGAGGTCAGATCTATTTCTCTTTGTAAGTACATATAAATGATGAAGTCTATTCACCACATGGGTTGGTAATGAAGCTTGGTAATAGTAGTTACCTCTAGGAAGAAACTGAGCTTGGCCAGGAAGAGATGAGGGCTAGAGGGTGGAAGCGAATCTTTAAGATCTGTAGTACTGTATTTTTGTGAACAAGGGTTTAAACATGCAATACTAGTGAAGTTTAAAAGGAGAAGAACTAATATAACACTTCAAGTCATTGCTTGTTTTGTTTTGTTTTGGGTAAGTGATCATTATTACAGCTACAGTTAAAAACCATACGTTTAAGGATTTGACATGCTTCTTGCTGAATGTCAAGTGAATTTTCCATCAACTGTTTATGTAAAGTAAGTTTTCCCTTCCTGGAAACACAAATCACTGTATCTATACTTGCTTACTTTATGATAACTGACTGTCTTACACTAGTGATTTCATGCATGGTCTATCTCCTCAGTTCCCTACAGGACTCAATCTTGATTCACTCCTGTACTTGCCATGATCCCTAACTGACATATGGTAAGTGCTCATGGAGTGTTTACTTGATGAATGAATCATTTGCTAATATATAGTGCTCTGCTCAAGATTTATTTTTCCTTTTCTTACTAGAATTGCAACAATTGTAGCTAATTTATTCTGTGTCTTATATTCTCTTTCATATCTTTACAACGACCCTATTGAGTGTGAACTATTATTATCCCCATTTTACAGAAGAGAAAACTGAAGTTCATTAACTTTCTTGATCAATCAGCTGGTGAGTAGTGTAGCTGGGATTGCTAATCTAGGCAGCCTGATTCTAAAGCCTATTTCCTTAACTACATCACATCCTCTCTTGGGGTCTTCATAGAGATGGAACTTACTTTCCCTTTCATGGTCCTAATTGCATCATGTGCTCATCCCTGAACCAATCACTTAGATGGAGTGGGGTGGGACCATTAATTGGGCCCACTCCCACTAGGGATGGGGCTAATCTCATACAAATGGCATACCAGCTCTATAACAGGGCAGTTCACAATTATGTTGCTATTTTGTTTTGTTTTAAGCAGGTTGAAGTGATGACTCAAAGAAGACACACCCTTTTTCTTTACCAACATTCCTCTAGAATGGAGTAACTAACTTTTCAGAGAGCCATGCCAAAACTTCATTTCTCACTTGCTTCTGAAGTTATAAGATGGTTGCCATCCTCACAAGCTCCTAACACCCTTCGCTTCAGTAGTTGTTGCTTAGGTGTGAGCTGGTTTAGTTGGACCCTTGATTTGGCTAAGTTATCTGAAGGGAATACTGCCATAGTATAGGTATTTATTTAATGTGTATGTATTGAGACCTATACCTTGCCAGGTGCTGCACAAGTTGCTGGGACACAACTGTGGACAAAAACAAAACAAAACAAAATAAAACAAACCCCAAAACACACACACACAAAATATTTTCTTTCTCTGTGGAGCTTACGTTTTAGAAGGAAAAGCTTATGGTAACATCAATAGGCAAAACTTATAGTATGTTAGTGATAATCGCTGATAAAGAAAAGGAAAAGAAAAATGAAAGAGGAAGGAAGAATGAAGGATGGATTGCAATTGTAGTCTGGATGGCCAATGTCAACCCTAAAGGGAATATGACCTCTGAAAAAAGATAGTAAGGACACATCAGACCCCCAGGAAAGGTCTCTGTGGTGGAGAGAAGAAGTCTTCTCAGGGAAGAGTAAGGCCCTAAGCTATTCTGTGATATTTCCGGAACATTTTTTTAAAAAAAGTGGCTTTAAGAGTACCTCTCAGTCCACCTGATGGGTGAATTTTTTATCCCTTTGTCTCTGTACAATATATCCATGTAACCAAAAACTACTTGTATCCCCTAAAGCTATTGAAATATATATACAAAGTAAGGACTGAGCAATAAGAATATCTATATTGCAAGAACATGCAAGTTGAGTGGGGTGTGAAATCTGGAAAAACCTGGTAGGAATCTAGTTATTGTATTAAACCATAGCAAATTCAAGGGAGAAATCATTAGCTTAAGGGAGATATCGTTACCTATCTCTGTCTAGTTTGCAACTCTATTATTGTAATAAAATCTCTTGAAATAAAAAAAGTGACAAAAGCATGAGCAAATGTGTGGTATTTTAAAGCATTTTCTTATATCAAAGTTACAGGCCAATGACTTCTTTTAATCTAGTCAATGTCATTTTTGTGATCTATGTGTAGCCACATTTGGGGAGAATCTCACAAATGAGACTCCCTTCCTCCACCCACCAACTCCTGCCCTCCTGTGAAGAGGCCTGTCATCAAAAATCTGGATTCTAATGCCCAGACTACCCCGTAAGCAAGGGGTACCTCTTGTACCTCTGTTTTAGAGTCAGTTTTCTTCTTTTTAAATCAAGAATCACCTCTGTCTTATGTATGAATTTAGATTTTTTGTGACAGTAGTATTAGGCAATAGTAGAAAGTGGCTTTATAAAGTACCCTCTTATGGGATGATTGATACTACTGGCAATTATATTGCTATTTTGTTTTATTTTGTTTTTTTCCTACCCCATTCCATAAGTGTGTCTGGGGTTTCTGTTCTCTTTCCTTGGATAAGAGAGAAGACATAGACTCTTCCTTTCATAGAATTTCCCAGATACAACTAAGGTGAAATCCATGGGATCAAATAACATATGGAATATGTTAGGAGCAGGACTAGGATCAGTTGGAGTCAGAGCAGGAAATAAGAATCAAGGAGGAAGAAACCCCTTGATCAATCTGTTCTTTGATGACTTCTCTAGCTAGTGCCATCCCTTGAGAAACAAGATGAATCTCCCCTGTAAAGTAATGAAGGAATACTGGATGGAGAAAACAATCCCTAAAGTTTAAAAAATCTATTCTCAAGATGGCCATTCTTGAAATATTCAATGAAGTCAAATAAATACTTGCCACGTCTCTAATAATCTGCACCATGATTTACAACTGGGAATTGTTGACGAAAATCTCCTGTTGGTTCTGTTGGGTCCCTGTAGCTGTCTCTTATTAATTATAGTATCCTGCCTGGAATGTAAGGGTAACTTCTCTATGATGTCATTAAGCATGTCATCTCAGAACCTGGAACATTGGCAGACTTAGCATTTAATTTCACATGCATGCCATGACTGGTTAGTTAACTTGTGGCCAGCCAAGAATCAGCAAATTAATGGTCTCGTATACAGAATCAATACCATGTTATTTTGATCTTTTATCACCTATTTCCACACATCTTTTTTCCTTCTCTGACCTCCACCGCCAATCACCAAATAAGAAGTAAGCAAAGTAATATTAAGTAGACGAAAGAAATTTCATATAGGATTTTGAAAGAACAATTTCACTGTTGAAAAATATAAAGCCTTAATTCTATAAGTCTCCTATAAATTTGACTTTATGAGTCATAGATTCGCTGAACTTTGTTATATGGCCCTATTTTGAAAGTAAAGAAACATTACTTTATTTACTAGATCAAGGGTTGGTAAACCTTTTTGGTTAAGGGTCAGATAATATTCTAGGATTTATGGTACACATGGATTCTTTGTTGCATGTTCCTTGTTTTTACAATCTTTAAAAAACGTAAAACCCATTCTCACCTGGTAGGTTATACAAAAACAACAGCAGTTTGTTAAGACTTGCACTTGATGATTTATCATTTTTCAGAGTTGAATGTCAGAAAAACCCAAACATGGCCATGACCAATGTTCCTCAAATCTTCAGGGCATCAAGAACAACCAAAAAATGAGAAATCACAGGTTCTATAATAAGAAAAACAGTCAAACCCTTTTCCTGTGCATCTAGCTCTGGGCCTTTAGTTCTGTGTTGTCTTTCAGGTGGGGAGAATAGTGGCTGCCCCCAAAAGGGAGACATACTCGTTTCAGTTAACCCTCATTCCCATCATCTTTTATTACTTTGGGAACTCGAGGTGGAGTTCTTATATGTGTGATCTTATATGTAGATCTTATGTGTAGCCATTTTTGTTGTGGGCATGCAGCTATTTTTCTTCTGCCACAATAAAAGTTATTTGAAGTATGCATGCATGAAAATATCACATTTACCCACAAATATGTACAATTATTATGCATCAGTAAAAAAATTTAAAAAAGAAAAAAGTATTTCTAATGTCTTTGTTCATTGCCTGTTTCTCTCTCTCTCTCTCTCTCTTTCTGTCTCTCCTTCTTTTATTTATATATTGATCTTGGAGTGCTTTAATTATTTATAGTACTTGCCTGGACCCTGTTTTGCATTTGAGTTTAGACTCCTGATTTGGATGTTTTCACCATCACAGCCAGGAATTTCATTTATGGTTGTATATTGAAGATCTTATCCTCATCTACTTCTTTTCCTTCTTATATCTCTCATTTTCATTCAGAAATGGATATTGACACAAACTGAACATCTTCCAAGCAGGGTTCCTCAATTGCAGTATTCCTGATGTTTTGGGCCTATAATTCTTTGTTATAGGGACTTGTTCTGTACATTGTAGGATGTTTAGCATCATCCCAGGTTTCTACCCACCAGATGTCTGTAACATCCCCAAGTGGTGATAACTATTACACAATGTCTTATATAAATGTCTCCTGAGGGCAAAATTGCCCCACTGGAAAACCACTGTTTCAAAGTGTGGGCTTGGTTCTAAGCATCACTTTCATATATGTTCTATTACAAGGACCCAATTAGGTAAGGTAATTGTGTCCATTTACAGATGGGATAATTAAGGTAAGTAAGTTTAGATAACTTATGCTATCTAGAATTAATTTAGAATTCAAGTCTGGGTTACTTGTCACCTAGGGAGGAACATGGGGTCAGCCAAAATATTCAGGGCTCTTAGAAAGGCGTTTAGCACAGGATGAACTGAACTCAGAGCAAATTCCCTTTCTTTCTGCACCAGGAAGACATCTACCATTTCCATCCTCCATCCTTATAGAAAAATCTCTTCTTTTTTTTTCCCCAACAGGTACATGTTTTATTAAACTTTTCTTTCTTTTTCTTTTTATAATCAATATTTTTTATTGTGATATTGTGGGGTACAGTTAAGGATTAGGTATACAAATATGCTTCGTTCAGGCACCCTTGTTGACAAGAGGTGTCTCCCCATCCTCAGACAGATATTTACTACCATTAATCCCATCTCCCTCCGCCTCCCCCCCATAGTTTCCCACCACTGTCAGTCATTTTCTTATGGTAATAAGTTGGATGATCAAGGTCCACTATATGAGTGAGAACATGTGATACTCAGTTCTTTGCTTCTGTGAGAGGTCACTCAGTATTATAGACTCTAGTTCCATCCAGGTTGCTGCGAAATTCATGATTTTGTTCTTTTTTTTTTTTT
>CAUYQG010020835.1:0-29129 GCA_963574415.1 Tarsius wallacei
CTTGTTGAGAATTTTTGCATCTATGTTCATCAAGGATATTGGCCTGTAGTTCTCTTTCTTTGTTGGGTCTTTACCTGGCTTGGGTATCAATGTGATGTTAGCTTCGTAGAATGTTTTGGGGAGGGTTCCATCTTTCTCAATTGCCTGTCGAAATGTACATTTTTGCAGATTTGATTACTAAGATACATTAAAAGGAAAAAGATTTTAAAAACAAGGCACTGGAAGTATGTCATGATGGGCATTATCACTGTCATTCTCTGCATTTAATTAATTCGTGTTATGAATGAATGTGCAGATCTGTATGGATCTTTGAACAATTGGCATGTTTGGATGGTTCTAGGTCTCAAGGAATCCTTTTTCTCAAGAATTTCCTTTTTCTCATTGTGTAAGGAATTTATTAGAGGATTGAAAATGTCTTTTCACCATCAATTATTTTTTTCATATGATCATAGTACAAATATAACAATAAATGACTCTTCACAGGCAACTCTCCTCTCTTAAATGAAAAATTAATAAGGAAAAGATTGAAAAAATAATATTCAGATGTGTGCTTATCAATGGCATCAAATATTTCTGATTAAAGTCTTTTCTTTCCACTTGTCCACTTAGTTAGAAATAAAATCTCCTCTAACTGAATAAATTTTGTAAGTTACTTGATAAGTTTTCACCGTTTGCCAGATAATGTGAGGAATGTCGCTATTACAGCTTGGCCTCTTCTACAGATGGTTAGTTGGAATCATTAACTTAAACTTAAAACCAGAAGAAAGCTCTGGATCTACTGACATTGACAGTGGAGGCCCTGTAATAAAAGAACTTTTTAGTTACACCATAACTATTAAGTAGCTACTAAAGTCCTGGTCACAGAGTGACAATTCACTTCTAAAGAACAAAGGGGGGAAATTCAGAAGCTTTAAGGATTGTAAAAGTTCAAAATGTACCTAAAGCTTCTAAGTTTCTTTCTGTTCTCAGCACTCAATGAGATTTCTACTTGATTATATTGCTAAAGGTGCATAGAACTGCAGTTTTGACTACCGTTCAAATTTTCCTTTTCTTTACTACCTTGACTCAGAGGTATGCATGATCTCATTAACATATATATATTTCTTTCTGAATACTTATCTTTTAAGTAGGACAAAAAACTTCAGCAGTTATCAGTTTGCTTTCTTTGTTGTATTCCTACAGCACATTCTGTAGTCAGGATTGAAGCATTTAGCCTTTTATACTTCAGTCATATAGGTATGTGTATCACTAAAATAGGAGTTCCTTAATGCCAGGGAATATTTCTGTTTATAGCACCAATCCAGAGCCTCATACACTGTAAGTATCTGACAAATATCTACTGAATAAATAAATGTATATCAAAGATGGAAATTCATTTTCCTTAAGAAAATTTCACAATCTCTCTCAGACCAGTTGATTTGTAGGCTACCCCTCTGCAATAGAGTCCCCCGGGTGACTCTGGCCAGCTCAGTTCTCTGCCTATTTCTTGCTTGTGGTTCTCAAGAGTAAGTGTAGAATCTGCTGGGAATGAGATAAGGAGGAGCTGGCTGGAACACTCTGGGCTCTGTTCTGAGACTCCTGGAACAGAATGCTCTTTAATGCTTTAGCTCAGTGAATCCTGTGACCCAAGGTATATAACTCAGAGTAGCTGCCTTTTAGAGTCCCTCGTTTGTTGTGTAATGGGGGTGGGGGGCACACAAACTTGAGGCTCTATCAGCTCCAGGCAGCTTTCTGAGACTTGGGAGAACCTGTTCACAATATATCCTAGGCTTCTATTGTTCCTCACTGCCTATCTCTAAGTAATAAATTCCTCTTCGTGTAACTTGTGTATGAGCATGGTCTGTCTCACTGTACTCAAACAATTTGATAACTAGTACACAGTGAACTGCTTCACATTCTATACTTGAGACATGTAAATATCACTGAAACATCAATATTATGCTTCAGATTTATGAGCATTCAATATTCCAACTGCAAAGATTTTAAACTATACATCTATTGCAGAAAAAGAGGTGACTATTTTGGGTAAAAAACAAAACTTACGTTTGATAATTCTTTAAATTTTTTACTGAAAGTACACACTTGAAAGCAATATTGAACAGACTGTTTAACTCCTATTAAGAAGGGACATAATTATGCATGTATTAGTTAAAAAAATCGTGGACACGCTCTGTTTCATCAAATATGAAACACTCAAGTTCAAATTTGTTCTTCTATAGTTAAGTTACAGATAATTTCGCTCTGAGATGTCTTTAAAAGCCATCCCATCTTTTCCAACTTCAAAATAGCCATTACTATTCACTCTTGGTCTTCTGTCTTGAAATAGTTCTCCTTGGATCAATACTGGAGCAGCCAGATAACGGCTGCAAACACCGAGCCACCTGTAAACATCAGCTCATCTTATGCCTTTAACAAGTCTCTTCATATCCCAAAGCTCCATACAGATAAATAAGCCCAGATCACACAAGTATTGTCAGAAAAGGGCTCTAGTTTTTTTGTTTTGTTTTGTTTGTTGAACATTTGTTTTTATTTTTAATTTGGCTATTTTATGTCTCATTTATGATCAGTTTATAGTGTTTAAAATTTTGTGCTTACATTTTGAAACTATATTATGGTATTTTCTCAACTACTTCCACTGCTTAGATTCTTTGTTTTAAAAAAAAATGTTACCACAAGTAATTATCTTCCATAAGAAAGAGCTTTGCACTTCTGGGGAAATAAATCCTGCAACAAAGTTAAATCCTCTTGTCTCAGAGAAAATACTCAGCATATACTTACTCCAAGTAGTAAGTGCCTACTTTTGTCTGCCCAAAACAGCACTCAAGTTTCTGGGCCATATATTTTTTCCCCTTCTTTAACTATGAGTTTAAATTGAGAGTTGCCTTCTTTTCAAAACTTCCTCCTCCTTGGCCACAGTGATTAATCTAGGAATGAGTTACTGGCCCCTCTGAGTTTATATAGAACCCATCTCCCAAGTAAGAGTTGATTGGTTCAGGGATGCATCCCTGATTCAATCTCAACCAATCAACTCTTCTCTGTGACTTTTTAATTTGGAAACAGAAATCAGGAATCTTATTCTTTCTGGTAACACAGTCAAGAAATGTCAAGTAACCATGCTTCTATTCACCACAGAGGAGGTCCAAGCTGAGAAAGAAGCCAACATCAGGAAGAAGTCAAATGAGAAGTGGAGAGTGCATCCTCTTGCTGTCCAGGACCCTGCTGTCTCTGAAGGGTTGAGGACCTGCCACATCTGTTGTAATTCCATGTGCCAATACTTTCCCCCAAAATGTTTTCTTGAGCTAATTCAAGTTTGATTTGTAACCAAGTCACTGACAGATTCACTCAATTTTGGTAGCAATAATGCATGTAGGAAGCTATCCAGGTTTTTCTCCTTTGGTTATTAGATATCTTCTAGTCACCTTTTATTGACCATGTGTAACTTCACATTTTTATGACCAATGCTTAACTTACTTTCAAAGGTCTTGCATTTTTATTCATTGCTAAAAAATAAAAGCTGAAAAACTACTTCCTCTTTTTAAATAAAATGTTAAAATCTAAATCCACCTATAATTTTTTTTAAAAGGCTAGCATAATTTTCTTCATTGCAGAGCTTTAATCATCATTTCTCCAGTTGTTTTTCCTTTGTCAGATTCCCACAGTAAAAATTCACTTAATAAATTCAATTTATAGCATATATTTATAAATCTTACTCTTTTCTGGTCCTTTCATTTCTACTAGGAGAGTAAGTTTGCAAGCAATGACCTCATAGTCTTCTAGAAACTGAAGCCCTGACAGCAATGACTCTGACAGTAGTCCAATATCTGCAAAATGATAATTTATTGTACTCCTCCTATAAGATGTCATCCCTTGAAAAGAAAATATCTTTCCATGAGTCAAAAGACATGGAAAAGAGAAATAATACTTTGTTATCAATAAGTTGAAAGATGATTGTTCACAGGCAAAGTAATATACCTTACCTAGGTATATTTTCCCCAGATAGCCTTCATTTAAAGTCCTGTAGTCATGTTTTCATGCTTCCAATGATTCAAAATGAATTCTTACAACATTGACAGAGCTCGGAGACTCTTACTTGATATTTGGCTGCCATGTTGTCTATTAATTGAGTAATAGAGAAAATAGTAAGTAGACGCTGGTCAATTTGGCCTCCCTCCTAAACAAGCTTCTCTGCTAGGCAATATGTCTGGATCTTTGATTTCTATCCATGCCCAGAAATATAAAGAAGGTAAGGCAAGGTCCTGCTTCCAGAGGAGCCTAAAACTAAGTTGGCTTCAGTTATCCATCCTTAGTGCATTTCCATCTTATACAAAAATGCAGTTGAAACAGTATCTTGCATCTGCAAAAAACAACACATGCAATTAAAGTATGGAAATAAAAGTCCAAGCTGCAGGCTATTAAAGTTTTCAGATAATGGCACCTGAGCATAAAAGCAGGGATTTTTCAAATACGTGTGGCACATTATTGGTGATTACATACCTTTGAACACATTTTCATTTTCTTTCCATTGGTGTTTTTAAAGAATTTGCCAGTAAATCACCGCTGCCCTAAAAGTTTTCAGTTCAGAACCCATGTCACCTATAACAGCTTCAAATTTCCCATCTCAGTGTGACTGTGTACATCAGACTAAAGTATACCAATAGCTCAGTTGAATTATAAACAGAATTGAAAATAGATTTTACTGGCCAATTCTCATATGTGTGTATGGGGGTGGGCATCTCATCCGGAAAAAGGTCTATCAAATATTTATGAAAATCATTTTTTTGGTCCCCAAACACCACAGTTAAAATTAAACAGCCGTCACAAGAAAGACAGTGTCATCACAGGTAACTTTGTACTACTGTTTAGGCTCTCAGACTCTTTTTAAGTGTGCACTGAACAGATGGAGACTGTTATAGGCCTTTCATACTAGCGTTTAAGGCAAACTTTCCAGCAATCTGTCATGGTTTGGGGATTCTCAATGACCTTTCAAATTTTTTACAAAAGAGCCTGTTCAATTATGTTTACCAACCTATGACTTCTGATTCATAAAATACACTTTTCTCATCTAAATTATGTTTCAGTGGTTAAAAGAAAAAGTACAACATGAGTTATGTAAAGGTAATGTTGTTTTGTAATTGATGTTCTTCTATTTTGATTTATTGTACTTTGTTCTTCTATTTTGATTTGTTGTGCAATGACTTCTCCTTATGTAACATGGACCAAATAATACAACTGCACGTGATACTTCTACAGAAAAATCGTATATTTCCTTCCAATTAATACTTTGACTTGTTAAATTCCACCATAAAATAATATGCAAAATTTCAAGTCCTCTCCCCTGCTGCTTAGTGGATGAGAATGTTCCCTGCACCAGCTGAAATCTTCATTACTTCCGAATTATGCCGACTGGGGCCAGGGTGGGGTGCCTGGCTAGGGAGAGATTGTTGTCTCCTAATTACCAGTGGCTGCAATTTGCCTCTGCTACATTTTCAAGCAGAGTTACAATAGAGGTCTCCGTTTTTACTTCAATAATAAAATGTGTTCAGTTCTCTTTTTCATGGGAAAAAAGCAAGAAAACAATTACATATCCTATACTTAAACTTTGAAGTGGTCCTGTCCTAGACTCATTTAGAAAAAAAAAAAAGGAAACATGGGGATAGACTTTGAAGTCTGACTTGGAAAAAAATGTCTGAGTAAAATGACCTATTCCATTATTTTTCTTCTGTACAATGCCACTATAAATATGATATAATGAGATTTCCAATGACTATTTTTACCCATGTGGCTTCAGAAATGCTTTACGACTATTCACCTATAAACTACAATCGAGCTGATGTGCCGAAGTCTTTTCTCCTTGTGGTAAAACAGGCAGAGGCCAAGACTTAGGCTTAATTTTGCTGTCATGAGAAGGAGTCATAACTTGATGGCTTGATCAAAAATTACAGGACCAAGAATAGATACACTCCTGCCGGCTAAACAGAAGCAAGCTAAGTACATTTTCACAAAATGTTCCCAAAGGTCACAGCAGTCATTAATGAGAGCATATTTTTTCTTAGAAAGTCACCTTTGAATATCCTTTTCTTGATGATATTCCATTATACATTAAAGAAAAAAACTGTTTTATTGCCTTTGTTGAAGGCTTAGGAGGAAAAGATTTATGTTATCCTGATAATTATTATCTTTCCACCTATGTTCTTAAAAGAGAGAAAAACTAAGTGCAAAAACAAAGTATTTAATTCTACTCACTTCCAGTGTCCTGGATAATAAGAATGTCTGAGAGCTCTGGTTTCAAGCCAAAAGAAAAAGAGTGTTGGGTTAGGGTGGAAGGGAGGAAGGTTATTCATTTATTCCTATACATACTTGATTAGAAAAACATAAATCCACTTCAGCTGTTTACTTCAATTTAATTTAGTACCCAGGGTGATTTTAATTAGGATAATAGGTACATTTTGAAAGTATAAAATAAAAGCAGCTCTATTTAACATCACAAGCAGGTGGCAAATAATACATTTTCTCATCTCTTCCTTCTATGTTCATGGGGGCCGTGGGCGTTATAATGAGCGACAGAATGTCACCCAGCCAACTTTTTTTCTCACCCAAGACAATCCTTTCTGTTAACCCTGCAATGGAAAACAGAGGGAATCTGCTTGTGTGGTCTGGAAAGTCTTCCAACTCCCAGCATTCCCACAAGGCCAAGTGATTGACTCTTGGTCTTTGAAATTCTCCATGTATCTTAAATAAGTGATGCCGCTCAGTCTCTGGACTCTCACCTTGGTTACATGTGGAAGTTTCATTTCTGAAAGTGGCATCCTAGCTAAGAAACCATGAAAATAAGGCAGTGAGCCTTGAAAGCTAGCATTGCCTTCCCCGTGATCAGTAGTTACTAAAAAAATTGAAATCTATGAAAAATGGATAGGCTTCTCTTTAAAAGATGCATTGCAGCTGAAAAGCAAAGATAATATAACTCTTAAATTAAAAAAGATCTTAGAAAGCTAGAAACAGTTTGGAGAACATACTTGACCCAGACCAGCACAAGGTGACCTGGAAGGCACAGGTGGGGAGGAGGGGGGTTCCTGCTTCCTCCTTCAACCAGATAACTAATGGGCACAGGTAAACACAGGAAGACAGGGTAGACAGGAAGATGCAGAGAACATCCCTTAAACCAAGAGCAGGAGCAGGAATGTGGTATTGGGCATATCTTGATAGTCAGAAAACATCAAGGCAGTGATCTGGGACAGTCTGAAGATGGCACCAGAGAACATCTGGAGCACCAAGTTGAATAGCACGTTCTTGAGGCATTCCAGTGCTTAGCCACTCCATAGCTGTCAAACCATTGTGTTCTAGCCACTGGGTCCAACCTCCTTCCATTTCCATTCCTCTCAGTAACTTCACTTAACAATTCCTAGCCTAGAAAGACCAAACTCGTGCCCATTTTGTGGCATATGCACTTGCTATTTCTTTCACGGAACACACATTCCTCAGATAGTCAAATAATTTGGCCCTTCATTAATGTTTCTGCTTGTACGTTACCTCTTCTGAAAGACCTCTCCTGTTCACTCCGTGCAAAACCATCTATGTCCCCACCACTCTTATCTTCCTTCTTGTTGTAAGTTGAATGGTAGTCTGCCCAAAAGATATGTCCACATCTTGGCACCCGTAAATGTCACCTTATTTGGAACAAGAGTCTCTACAAATGTAATTAATTAAGGATGTTGAAGTGAGATCATTCTGGATTACCTAAGTGGGTCCTAAATCCAATGACAAGTGTCCTTATAAGAGACAGGAGAAGAAACCTGTGTGAGGACAGAGGCAGAGATTAGAGTTATACAACCACACACCAAGGAATGCCTGGAACAACTAGACAGACACTGGAAGCTGCAAGCAAAGAGTTTGCCTTCGGATGGATCATGGCCCTGCTGACATCTTTTTAAAAAGTATTTTATATTTTAAAAAATTTAATTGGCAGGTTGTCATTGTTCGTGTTTATGGGGTATAATTTAATATTTAATACATATGTATGCTCTATAATGATCCAATCAGGGCAATTAGTGTATTCATTACCTCATAAATATGTCATTTCTTTGTGATGAAAACATTTAGAACCCTTCCTTATGGCTAATTTTCAACATCCTATCCCCTCCCTCCCCTTCCTCATCTCTGATAACCACTGCTCTACTCTATGCTTTTATGAGTTCATTTTTTTAAAAAAATTCCACATGAGTGAGATTATGTAATATTTGTCTTTCTATGTCTGGCTTTTATCACTTAACATGATGTTTTCCGAGTTTATACACAGGTTCAAAAAAGACAGGATTTTATTCTCTTTTACAGTTTAATTGTATTCCATTTTGTACACATACCACATTTTCTTTATCCATTAATCCGTGGGCGAACACTTAGGTTGATTCCGTATCTTGGCAATTGGGGATAGTGCTATAGCAAACATGGGAGTGCAGAAATCTCTTTAACATATTGATTTCATTTTCTTTGGATATCAACCAAGTACTGAGATTGCTAGATCATATGGTAGTTCTATCTTTAATTTTGTGAGGAACTTTCATACAGTTTTCCATAATGGTTGTACTAGTCCACAGTCCCACCAACACAGTGTGTGTTCTCTTTTCTCCACATCCTTGCTAACACTTGTCTTCTGTCTTTTTGATAATAGCCATTTTAACTGGAGTGAGGTAGTATTTCATTGTTGTTTTGATTGGCCCTTCCATGATGATTAGTGATTTTGAAACTTTTTTATATAACTGTTGACCATTTGTATGTCTTTTTTTAAAGAAATATTTATTAAGTTTTTGTTCATTTTCCAATTGGTTTAATATTTTTGTCATTGAGTGAAGTACCCTATATTTTCTGGATTTTAACCCCTTGTTAGATGTATAGTTTGCATTTTTTTTTTTTTCTGTAGGCCGTCTCTTCACTTTGTTAATAGTTTACTTTGCTATGTCAAAGCATTTTAGTTTGATATAATCACATTGTCTATTTTTGCTTTTGCTGTCTATTCTTTTGAGTAGTTTTAAAAATTCCTTTCCCACTCCAATGACTTGAAGTGTTTCCCCTATTTTTCAAGTTGCTTCATAATTTCATGTTTTATATTTAAGTGTTAGGTTCATTTTGAGTTGAATTTTTTTTTTTTTTTTTTGGTATGTGGTGAGAGGCAAGGGTCTAGTCTCATTCTTCTGCATGTAAACATCTAAATTTTCCAACACTATTCATTGAAGAGATTATCTTTTCCCCTGTGTGTGTTCTTGACACCTTTGTCAAAAATCAGTGTGTTGCAGGTGCATGAATTCTCGCTGACATCTTGATTCGGAACTTCTGGCCTCCAAAACTGTGAGAAAATAAATTTCTGTTGTTTTAAGTCATCGAGTTTGTGATAATTTGTTATAGCAGTCTGGGAAAACTAACACACTTCCCTTCTTTACTTTTCTCTCTAGTAGTTACAACTATGTATCATATATTGTTTATGTATCATATATTGTTTATTTTTTCATTTGTTTCCCCCTCTGGAATGTGAGGGCAGGATGCTTATCTGTTTTGCTCAGTGATGTTTTCCAGTGCCTCGAAGAATGCCCAGCACACAGTAGTCACTTAATAAGGATATGTTGAATTATGTGAGCTGTTCAAGTAACCTTTGGGATGTTTCTCTTTAGGAGCAATTTTCTAGGTGGACTTTACATTTTGTTATTTCCCTGTATGCTCAGGTTGGTCTGCGAATAAACTGCTGCTCACATTTATTTATGCCTCCCTAAGACCATGTTATTACAGGAAACATTATGAGTCAGAAATAATTTTTAAGTTCACTCACTTTGAGATGTTGCCACTTAAGAAATACCACTGTGATTCAATATTACAAAAATTGTTGAATTTGGCATGAAAAATTCTACAGGGAAAAAGCTAGTTGCCTCCTGAAGGAAGATATTTGCTGTATATTGTTAAAAGAAATGCATTGCTTACAATTTTCTGGTTTAATGCTATAATGTTAATTTGGATATGAGCCTGTTTGATTCCTGGGCAGAGCCCGCATGCAGAAGCTGAAGGACACTCTCACGATGGCTAATGCTGCTGCAAGAGACAGTGTCAAGGTTAACAAGTGTCTGTTCACTAGAACTGTAAAGACGGGAAGAGCGATGGGAAGGCTGACTCTGTCGGGTGATAAGCAGAGAGACAGTGCAGAGTGTACAGAGGCATTCACTCATGTCACCACAGGCTGCTGGCTGTGAGAGAACACAAAGATCTGTCTTAGATAGGAGAGTTGAAGGAGGTGAGTGGCCCAGCGGTATGGATTTTCCTTGGGCTATGCAGACTCAGCTCAGGCCTCACCCAGCATCACAGCAAAGAAAAAACAATAAAGGGGAAAGCAGCTAGACCATTTTAACTACACAGGAAACTGGACAAAAGAGCAAGGAGAATTATCATTCAGTGGTGATACCAGCAGTAGAATCTACAGACGTCACTGAACATCTAGTAGTTGCTAATTGATATACTTATGTTTATTATTAAAAATTATTAAACTGATCAATTTGATGAAGAACTAGCATCTCTGAGTGCTTAAGTTTCTTATTCAAAGTCACATAATTGGTTAGAGACAGAACTAATATTTGAACCCAGAAATTCCTGTTGTGGGTCAAGTATTTTCTCTAGTTCCCTTTTTTGGTGTGTTATGAAAGCATTCATATAAAAACAGAATTGCTCAAGGTGGACTCATGTCAAGTGTAGGAGAAATGGACGTCTTTACTTTTAGAAGACAAGAATGACTCACTAGGGAAGATGGGGTGGAACTCAAGTAAGAAGGAAGGCAACACTGAACGAATGTCCGTTAAAGAAAGGCATTTGATAGCCGTGATCTTGGGTAACTCTCAGACCAACCTTTTATTCCTATTTTAGAAGTCAGGGCATTGAGGTTCAGAAAAGTTAAGTGGTTTGCTCAAAACCACAGAGAAAGCCATCTGTGACTCAAAGCCATTAATTTTCACTGCATCAAACTGCCTGCTTATACAGAATTATAAATTGTTTATTCTTTGTAACATGAATTTGCTTCATTACTTTAAAATAATTCTGATCTTGTGACTAAGAGACATAAAATTTACAACTGTCTCACCCCATGCACATAATGGCCAATACAGAAATGAGTGATTATGCATACACACGGATGCTTTCGTAACACCCAAAAAAGGGGGCTGTAAGGGATTAGAGAAAACACTTGACCCAGAACAGGAATTTCTGGATTCAAATATTAGTTCTGTCTCTAACCAGTTATGTGACTTTGAATAAGAAATTTAAGCACCCAAAGATACTAGTTCTTCATCAAATTGATCCGTTTAATAATTTAAATAATAAACATAAGTCTATCAATTATCACCTACTAGAGGTTCAGTAACGTCTGTAGATTCTACTACTGGTATCACCATTGCATGAGAACAGAGATGGTCCTTCAGCAATTAGGTACTAAAGGTGTGAATTTTAGGTTTGTCAGTGTGGACCGTTGTGATTCTTGGAGACAAAAAGAAGCTTTCAGAACTAGAACAGCCCATGGGTATGGCAGGCAGATGGCTAATGTGGCTGGAAGCCAAGACCTAGAGAAGACTTGAAGGCAGAAGTTCATTATTGGCTCCTTAGGTCAACATGTCTAAGTCATGCTGCGTGAGACAATTAAAAGGAGACACTGAGTGATTTGATTTGATGGCTCTTAAATGTGTATACATTCTTCACTGATGAGCAAAGTTTGTGTGCAACGAAGTGAGAAGTCATTCTAAGAATAAAACGTTTTAAAACCCTGGGCCTGTATATTCCTTGAAAAGACAATGTCTTTGAGTTTGTTAGGACTTGGGATATTTATAGTGAAACTCTTTAAATTTAATGGCACTAGCAGAAATGAAACCATTAATCTGAATAGCACATGAATGAAAAGTTTAGGCTTTATTGCCTCTCTTGATGTTAACTACTTGCTCATGTATCTCTTCATTTATTGATACATCTTTTATAATACTCAAGTATCAAGGTCCATAGCATCTTAATTGACTAAGTCATCCAAGATTGTCAAAGATTTGTTCAGTAGAGCCACACCATTTCTTCAGATTGTTAAAATGTATTCACTGATTTTGCTTCTCTCAAAGTTGAATGTGTCCACATTATTTTCTTATTTTAATAAAAGAAACATATGTTCATGGTTAGAAAAAACCAATAGAAGAGCCTATAAGAAACAGCGGCACTTTCTTAACTCACTTCATTTTACGCCTTCTTGCTCTGCTTCATTCGTGAGTCATTTTTTGTTTGTCTGTTTGTTTGTTTTTGAGTTGGAGTCCCACTCGATCGCCCAGACTGGAGTGCAGTGGCCGCTCCCGGCCACCGCAGCCTCGACCTGCTGGGCTCCGGCGATCCTTCCGCCTCAGCCTTCCGAGTAGCCGGAATTACAGGCGCGCGCTACCAAGCCCGGTTAGTTTTTTTGATTTATTGTAGAGATGAGGTTTCGCCTGCCCAGGCGGGTCTCGAACCCGCGGGCTCAGGCAATCCACTCACCTCAGCCTCCCAAGGCGCGGGATTACAGGCTGAGCCACCGAGCCCGGCCGAATACTTTTTATGTATCTAATGATATCATTATCTGGTTCTTGATTTTACATCAGCTGATGTGCTGAATTACCTTCATGGTTTTGAAAATGTTGAACCAACTCTACATCCTGGAAATGAGTTCCACCTGATCATGGTGGATGATCCTTGAGATGTGTAGTTGGATCCAATTTGCTGAATCTTTTTGGGAATTTTTGCATCTATGTTCATCAAGAAGATTGGTCTGTAATTCTCTTTTTATGTTGGATCTTTGCCAGGTATGGATTTCAGTATGATAGCTTAATAAAATGGGTTAAGGAGAGTTCTACTGTTCTCTATTGCCTGGAATATTTTCAATAACATTGGTATCTACTTCTTTTATGGCTTGTAGAATTCAGCTGGGAAGCCATCATATCCAGGGCTTTTTTTGGTGGGAAGATTTCTTATGACTAAGTCAAATTCCTGGATTGTTATTGGTCTGCTTAGAGTTTTAATTTCTTCTTGTTTCAACCTTGGGGGCTTGTGTCATATCAGAAAGTTCTCAATTTCTTTTAGGTTTTCAAGTTTTCAGGTGCTTATCATAATCTGATAATATTTTTAATTTATTCAGGATCAGTTGTGACTTTACCTTTTGAGTTTCTAATTGTGTTTATTTGAACTTTCTTTCCTTTTTTAAGGCAATCTGGCCAAAGATCTAACAATCTTGTTTATTCTTTCAAAGAACCAGCTTTTTGTCTTGCTGCAAGTTTCTATGATATATTTATCTTCCATACCTTGCAATTGTGATTTTATCTTGGTGATATGAATTATTCCGCTGAAGTTAGGATTTAGATGGTCTTGTCTTTCCAACTCCTTTAGGTGTAACATTAGGCCGTCTACTTATGATCTTTCTGTTTTCTTGATTTGTGCATGCAATGATCTGCATTTTCCTCTTAACACTGATTTCATTGCATCTCCAAGATTCTGGTAGGATGTATCTTTGTTTTTGTTTGTTTCCAGGAATCTTTTTATTTTTTGATTTCTATGTTGACCCACTAGTTGTTCAGCAGCATGTTGTTTAGTACCCAAGTCTTTGTGTATTTTTGGGATATCTTGTTAGTAGTGATATTTATTTTTATTTCACTGTGATCTGAGATGACGCATGGAATTATTTCAATCTTTTGAAATTTGTTCATGCTTGATTTATGTCCAAGAATGTGATCAATTTTGGAGTATGTTTCACATGCTGATGAGTAGAGTGTATATACTGTTAGTGATGGGTGGAGTATTCTGTAGATGTCTATTAAATCCATTTGACCGAGTGTTGAGTTAAGGCCCTGTATCTCCTTGCTGGTTTTTTGCCTTGATGATCTATCTAAAGCTGTTAGGGGGGTATCTAGGTCTCCAAATATGATTGTGTATGATTCAGTGTTCTCTCTTAGTTTACTTAATAGTTGTTTAATAAAACCTGGTGCTCCTGTGTTGAGCACACACATGTTTAAGATAAATATGTATTGCTATTGGATTGAGCCTTTTATAATTATGTAGTATACTTTTGTGTCTTTTTAACTTTTAAGTTTTCTGGAGGCAATAGACTGTTGGATCATGTTTCTTTATTCAGTTCACCACTGAACTGAATAGTGGCCATTTAATCCATTCATTTTCAAATTGGTTATTGAAACTTTAGAATTTATTCCTGTCATAGGGATCTTAAGCGGTTGCATTGTTTCCTTTTTACTTTTGTATTAGTATATGTGTTTATTTTCATTTTTGTGAATGCTCTGTTAACTCTATGAATGCCTGCTCTTTTGTGGTGAGTGTGATTATTATTTTTTTCTTTTTTTTTTTTAATCACCATTTTAAGCATCTCCTGAAGAGCTCATTTGAAGGTGGCATATTTTCTTAGGAATTGGCTGTCTGGGATTTTAGTCTTCCATCATTGATGTAGTTTTTCTTGACAAGGTAGAAAATTCTTGACTAGAATTGCTTATCTGTAACACTGTTAAGAATTGGACTCCAGTCCCTTCGGACTTTGCAGTGATTCTGCAGATATGCCAGGAGTGATTCTGATGGGTCTTCCCCCACAGATAGTCTGAA
The DNA here is from genome assembly GCA_963574415.1 of Tarsius wallacei. Taxonomy (NCBI): domain Eukaryota; kingdom Metazoa; phylum Chordata; class Mammalia; order Primates; family Tarsiidae; genus Tarsius; species Tarsius wallacei. Next base: position 14,629 of record CAUYQG010020835.1, read on the forward strand.
CTTTATCCCTCACTTTCTTTAGGATTTTTATTTGATGCTTATTTTGTGGAGGTTGATTATTTTGTGCCTTGGGGGTTATTCTTTTCATATGATACCTTGCAAGGGTTCTCTGAATTTCTTATGCTTGATGGCCACCTCTCTTTCAAGATGTGGGAATTTTTCCTGAATGACCTCATGGAATGCTTGTTCCATGGTGTTCTCTATTTCTCTTTCTGCTTTAGGGATTCCAATCGGGTGTAGATATGGATTCTTGGAATAGTCCCACATCTTTTTGGGCTTTGTTCCTTCTTTTTAAGCTTTTTTCGGTGTGTTTTTGATAGGCTAGGTTAATTCCATATTTTCATCTTCAAGTTCTGATATTCTTTCCTCTTCCAAGCATATCTCACTTTCTATGCTTGCTTTTGTGTTCTTAATTTCCAGGATGAAGTTTTCCACTTCCATTATTTCAGAATGGACTTTTTTGGAAAATGGCTTGTTTTTTACTTCCTGTATGACTTCGGTGAGTTTCTCTTCTAGTTAATCTTGAATTTTGTTCATTGTTGCCACCTAATCTTTGACTTCTGTAGTTGTCATATGGTGCAGGTCATTCTGGGGGGTTTCCATTGTTTGTGCTCTGATAACTGCTTCTTCAGGCTTTGTCTTTTTAGGGCTCTGAGGTTGCCTGTATTCTTCATCATTTGTGATAAACCTCTCTTCTCTCTCTATGATTCCCCTATTGATTTGTTTGCCTGAAGCTATTCAATTACCCTCTGTTCTAGGGTCTTTTCTATGGTCCAATATATGTCATTCAATGAGAGAGGGAGGGACATCACTTCTGCTCTTTGCTCCACCTGTGGCAGCTTTTTGTTACTGCAGATTTTCTCTCCCACTACAAAATTAGTCAGACCAGCTTTGAGCCCTGGCTGCTGGCACTCAGAGTGAGTAGGATGATAGGTCTCCTGTTGTCTGTGATTTATTCATGTCTCTCCCTCCCTGTTCAGGTTTGCATTTTGTTTGTTTTTAAAATAGTTGTTTGCCACAGAGGAGGGGGCAGGCTCTGCCCTGCAGAAATGGAGGGTTTGGAGGAGTTTCTTCCTAATCTAGCTGTGTGGATGATCACCAGCCACTGGTGGTGAAAGTCAGTCAGGTTCACTCTGCAGGTGGGGCCTCTCTACCCATGCACCACCAACCTGGGGAAGAAACCATGCTTTCAGAGATGAATCCAGTTTGTTTTGTGGTTGTCCACTGCTGTGACCTACTCAGGACATCTCCTGCATGGTACCAATGACCTACATACACAGCTGGGAGGGGGTGATCCAACCTTAAATGTCTTTGGCTCACTCACCAACTTTCATCAATCAGGTAGGGGTTCAATTTTTGTGCAAGCCTGGTGCACAAATTGGAGATGGGGGAGTCCAAATTTCTATGTCTTCCATTGCTATTCAATTACTCTATGTATTCAAATAGACCTTTGCTGGATGCAGGGTGTTCCACCCATACAAAAGTGTCTGTGATGTTTCTGTCTATTGATAGCTTGGTCTTTACACTTTCCCTTGCTCAGCAAGAGAGGCACTGATGTACTGCTCCATGGTGGCCACCTTCTACTTGTGGTGATTAAAATGACACCAAGATAGTTAGTGCTTAAAATTATTTATTTATCTATCTATTTATTTTTATATTCTTTTTTATTATAAAGATGTCAGGTACAATTCAGGGTTAGGTGTACAAACATTGATTATGCAGGTAACCTTGTTGATGAGGTATGCCCCTCCCTTCCCTAGCAGTTTCCCTCAACTGCCAATCCCACCCCACCTCCCCTGCCAGTTTCCCACTATTGCCAAATCCTTTCTTATGGTATTATAATAATTGCTCAAGGTCCATTTATGAGTAAAAACATATGGTATTCTGTTCTTTGTTTCTGTGATAGATCACAGAGTATGATGTACTCTAAATCCATCCAAGTTGCTGCGAAGTCTATATGCCTGTCCTTCTTTATGACTGCATAATATTCCATTGTGTGTTCTGCAATTATCTCTGAAATTCTAAATACAATTTGTGATTACAACTTTTTTCTCCAAAAGTGTTTTCTTAAAAACACAGTATTTCTTGTGAAAGGGATTCATGCAATAAGAGAAAAACAGTATCCACTAAACTAATTACAAGGAAATAATTTGTCAAATCATGAGCTGTTACTCAACCAGATCCCAAGGATCTAAACTACAATCATGAACTGTATAATCACAGTTTATTCAAAGATGAGCCACATACAAAATGGAAGTTCCACATGATTATAAATCCATACTTTTACTATATCCTTACTATATTTAGATGCATTTGGATTCATAAATACCATTGTGTTTGATTGCCTGCAGTATTCAGTACAGTAACATGCTTCACAGGCTTATAGACTAGAGCAATAGACAATACCACATAGGTTAGGTGTATAGTAAACTATACATGTGAGTTTGTGTAAATACACTCTGCAATGTTTGTTCAAAAATGAAATGACACATTTCTCAGAACATGTGCCTGTAGTGAATCCAGAGGCTGGAATGAGGATGTTGGTGGCAATTGGAATGATGGATGAACTGTATTACATACATACATTTTATCTACCTCAATAATTTTCCTTTGACTAACATGTTCTCACTATCTGGTAATTAAGATTTAAAAGTAAAATAAACAAAAAAATTGAGGCTTACTATATGTGATTTCAAAGTGGATGCCTTGCATTATATAACAGATTATTCTTTTATAGGATATTGTTAGATACTTTAACTAGTATAGAAGAATGTAGAAGTTTATTTTATAGATGGATACATCAGATTTAATGACTTATTCTGTTACTACAGAAATTCTAAACACTTAAAATAACATGTTTTAAATTCAACATGTTCATCGGATAAAGTAAATTAAACATGTTCATCTGATAAAGTATAGCATATGTAATAGAGCACTTTAACAATATTTAGTGGTACAGTCATACAGCCAAAGCCTGTGTATATTTTTTCTACCATATTATTCTTCTTTTAAAAGTTTCCTAAATTCCTCAAAACAAAATATAAATACCATCACATTTGCATTATTCTTTTCAGAATACTATAGTTACTATGATTTTCTCTAAGTGTATTACATTTTTGTAGAGCAAAATTTTGATGAGAATACTTATGTTACTATTGGATTCTGTTTTGTTTATGTCTTTTTTATTCTTATTTGTTATAGTTATGCTTTTGTTTTCCTTTATTGTTGATTTAACTATACATAAGTTTGTCGGTTAGCATTGAGAAAATTAGCTCTCATGGGTGATTTTACCTTTAGTAATAAATACATCTGTGTAGGTAAGAGCTCAACATCAATACATTTTTAAATAAAAAGTAAGAGCCGGGCTCGGTGGCTCAGCCTGTAATCCTGCACCTTTGGGAGGCTGAGGTGAGTGGATTGCCTGAGCCCGCGGGTTCAACACCCGCCTGGGCAAGGGAGACCTCATCTCTACAATAAATCAAAAAATCAGCCGGGCATGGTAGCGCGCGCCTGTAGTTCCAGCTACTTGGAAGGCTGAGGTGGAAGGATCGCGGAGCCCAGCAGGTGGAGGCTGTGGTGGCCGGGAGCGGCCACTGCACTCCAGTCTGGGCAACAGAGTGAAACTCCAACTCAAAAAAATAAAAAATAAAAAAAGTAAGGTATATTCATATCGAAAAATATAAATTACATAGTCTGTCTTTTGCAGTTTTTTATAAAGTGTTCTTTCAAAAAATTGACTTCTCCTTTGCAGTTTATTTATTTGTTCTATCTAATGAAAATTAAGCTCAATGTATATTTCAAATTAGTAAAATACTCAAAGCACTGTTTTAGGTACCATATAAACTTTTGTTAAGGAAATCATTTAACCAAAGTTGTCCCTGGTGATAGTAGCATAGATTAGGTGATTATGACATTATATCTCTTTTGAATCCAAGAGATAATAAAAAAGACATTATTCTGGTCCACATTATTCACATTATAAACCCCCTGACATAATGGACAAAGGCTTTTATGTGAGAAGACTGTGCCTTGATATATAAAGATCCAGCCATACTTTCTCACACAGTAGCAATAAATGACAATTTCTCAGAATTTATTAAATTTTCCTGGAGAAGTGACAAGAAGAAACAAAGCATGCACCACTCTGTGAGGAGAAAAAGGGTCACTCGTCACACATTGGAACGGTTGTCTTCTATATTAATATCAGTTTAAGACTGGCTTCCATTTATGGTGTCAGCAGATGATAGACAACATTCAGGGACTACATATTTCTTTGTCCATCTCCAAGGGATAGAGAAAAAGGTCATGTATGGAAGCTATCTTAGAAAAGTAAAAGTTTTCTCTCCCAGAGATCTCAAAGACCCTAATTGTGCTGAACTGGATTGTATACCCATCTTTAAAGTAGTACATGTGAGATTCCACAGATTTATATTAGCTTTTTCCAAAGCACATGGGATGCATGAGAAGATAGTTGTATGCCAAACTATAATTATCAAGAAGGAAGGATGGCAACTACAATTTCCACTTCACTAGAAGTTTAGTAACTAAAATTTCAAACAAGTATAAAAAAAATTTCCAATGGCCTCAAGAGATGTTTCTGTGACATTTCTTTACTAAAGTAGTACTTTTAAAGTTTTCTTACTGAAATACATGGCAAGGTATATATTTTGCACTGCAGCCTGGTATATACATATCTATCTATCTATCTATCTATCTATCTATCTATCTATCCATCTATCTATCTATCTATCTATCTATGTTTTGAATAAAATACTTTAAAAATGTCTATTTTTATATGTATGATATTTATATCATATCCTATTTTTATATTTTACTTTATAATTCAATAAATTCCCTTAATAATGCAGTCATGGATCTTCACTTGCAGTTGAAAATAAATCTATGTTAGAGTATTGACATAAATGTGCTTCATTATCAAAGACTTTCCATCTTGATATTAATTCCAAATATTAATTTCTTAAGATAATGTAATTGTCTCACATTAAGATATTATGGTTATCACTTTGGGAGTCCATCCTATAGGACAGTAGGACTGTTCCCAGGGTGGACTTGTATTGATGCAGTTATCTCCCTTTTCTTGCTTGCAGTTCTTAAGAATAACTATAAAATGTGCTCGAAATGCAATCTCCTCATATGAAGGGGAGCTGGCTAAAACTTCCAAGGCTGTGTTCTAAGCACCCCCCCCAAAAAAAACCACCAAAAAACAGGATGTCCTTTATCCCAGGGATCTCATTGCCTCAGGATATAAAACTTAAAGTGGACTGTTTTAGGAGGTCTCTCAGTTACAGAACAAGTATGACATGTCAAGAAGACTTCTTTCTGGACTAGGCAGTTTTCCTGAGACTTGAGAAACTGACTTGTAATGAATCCTAGACTTCTATTGCCTTTTGTTGCCTATCCATAACTAATAAACCCACTTCATGTAACTTATGTACATAAATGTTTTATCTTACTGGACTCAGACAAGTTGGGAACAAGTGCATGGTGAATCTGCTTCACACAACCCATGCCAATATGGACAATTACAGAGAAAGAGAAAATAGATGATTCAGCAGCCACCGGAAGAATTGTCTTGTACAATATTATGTTTCCAAAGAGAATAGTTATTTAGTGACTTATAAGCTACTCTCTTTGTTTCTCAATATCTCCACTCTTGGCACTGAACATTATCCATAGTTACTATTTCTTCTTATTTTCAGGATATTTTTCTATTTCTTAGGAATGATGCACTGAATTGAAGAAAAAAGTTTAATAAAGTACTGTCTTTATTTATTTTTAACTTTGTGTGTGTGTGTGTGTGCGTGTGCACGTGCATGCATGTGATTGTCTATCTCTGCTGAGTTTAGAGAGAAGATTAATTTTTATAATCAGCAGCTTGTATGGCAAACCTTGATATGTGTTATTCTACTTAGTCATTTTATAGTAACCTGGTGAGGTAGCATTTTGTTTTGCAGACCATAACAAAAACACAGAAAATTTAAGAGTCACATAACAGATCACAAAGTTTCTTAGGAATGGGCTTATATCTGGAGCCAATTCCAGAAATTGTACTCATTTTGTCTTCTATTTAAGGATAGGAGAATGTCATTCAAGTTCATGTAATGACTTGGCAATGTTTTCTGAGAAGAATTAATGAGGCTTCTTTTCTAAAGATATAAACAACACACTATGCAAAATATGGCAAATCTAATAAAAGAGATTTTGGAAATTATCCAGTGAATATGAAGGTTGGAAATGCTATGGCTTGCTTTAATTGAGAAACATTGCTATTGCTTCTTTTGTTTGTTTAAACTTAAAAGTACTTTGTGACTGGTTTAATTATGTTGCTAAAACTGTAACATAGAAACAAAGAAGGGAAAAACACACAGTGTGTTGTTGTTTAAAACAATAAACTTTTAAATATCAGGGCAAAGAAACAGGAGACACAGGTCATGGGGGGAAAATAAGCAATAAGAATAAGGCTTTCTTCCTGTACAACTGACAGTAACCTGTTTAAATGAATCTTGCTGTCTAGATTTGCTCCTATGCATGACAAAGGCTGTTTCTATGAGTATTATTGCAATCATTTAATTTAAAAATATTTTTTCACTTCAAAAAGAAGGTATGCCAGTGGGACTTATGATCTTCCTATTGTCAACAGAATGATGGACTTCTAAAATTGATTCAAGCTTTTGCACTCTTATTGTTGCAGGAGTTTTGAAATCCACTGTCAGCTTAAACCAGCAAACTCAGGACCAGGAAGATTAAGGAACGCAACAGGGACATCAAAAGAATGAGTGAAAGTAGTTTATTTAAGCAACAAAGCTCTCTCCAGAGAAGAGAGGGGCCCTGAAATGGGTAACCTGATGCTAGAAGTTTTTTGCGTTTTTTATCTATCTTTTCTGGGGGCATTTATCTCATTTACATCTTATACACCCAATTCCTGAGACCCAATTCTTATTGTGCATATGAGTCCTTGACCAAAGTTACCCTATCTTGAATCTTACTCATAAGTACTACAGAAAAGCCCACTAAAGGGAGTAAAGCCTCAACTCTAATGCTATGTTAATGATATTATAATAAGCCAAAGTACAGATAGGACATTTAGCTAAGCTACCACACCTGCATTTAAGCAACAAAAAGTCCCTTTTAGCAGTACATCCTGGGTTGAAAGGATGTTCTTAACCACACTAACTACATTTCCAGCCATCAGTTATATAATGGGAGTGGTACAGGGGGAGTTCCAGCAGGAGTTAAGTCTTCTCGAGGGAACCTCCCTCTCTGTCTGCCTAACCAACTTCTATCTTCTCTCTCTCTATTAAAAAACCCTTGACAAAAAGTACCAAATTTTAAGCAATCCTATCCTTAGGAGTGATTCAAGAATCTTAGTTTAGAGTTACTGGATAGCTATTTTTAGAAGTTTTCTTCTCGTGTATCTTTATTGACTCAAAGTGTCATTAAATTTCTGGAGCTGTAAGAAAATTGCTTGCAACACAGGATTTTCTACTATGGAAAAAATTTTGGATAGTTCAGTTTTTTATTTTATGGAACTGAGATAAATTGCTCAAGTGAAATTTAAAGTGCTGATTTTAAAAATAGCCTTGAGTTGTACTAAGTAGACAGCACTACTTTTGTAGTTGACAGATATGGAGTATCCAGGCAAATATTTGTTTCTAAGGATTTAGCTATAAAGGGGAAAAAGTAGATAATTCTATTTGTACGTGTCATGTAAACTCTAAATAAGAACATAAATATCTCAATAATTTATTTACTGAAATTAAAATAGGAAGAAAACATAATCTAAAAAAATCATCACAACATTATAAATATTAGATATTATTATCTTCCAAACACAAGCTTAAGAGTAAAATTGAATTTCTAAATGGTCTAGCATGAACTCCAGCTAACAAAATCCAGGCTTGCCCACTAGTACATAAAGATCCACATCAGCCTTTTCCATGACCAAGTAAAGCAGCAGTTGAAGTAGAAATGCAGAATGCATAAGGAAACAATTTTGCAATGAAAGAAACAAAGAACCCCCAAATAATTTTTAAAATTGGTATGGTATGTTATTACCATCAGTAAAAAGAAGAAATGTGTGGCAAATATTTGTTGTTTTAATTGTATTTTGACAATTTGGCTTTATTTCATTGAATCATGCAATTAAAAACAAACAAACAAAACAAAACCCTTCTATTTCAGTAAAGCAAAAGGGAAGGAAGAAGAATCGAAGGATTGGAGTCCTGTATCCTAGATGCAGATGGTTTGTCATTGTACAATGAATCCCAGATGCTAACACCTTCATGTTCACATAAACATGAAGGTGTTTATTTAATCAAAAAGGTGTTCGCATGTTTATATGAACAATGAAGGTGTTTATTTAATCAAATTACTTCAATCATTAATATTATTAAAATATGTCATATACATGCACATACACATGTATATCAGTTTTGCTTCAAATTAATGGTAAATGTTATTTTTTCACTTTGTTTACTTTATGCTTATTCTTACAAATGGTATTAATGCTAATAAGTTATATCAATAGACCTCTATAGTGTCACAAATGTTTCAAGTAACTGAAATCTGTGGATAATGTATCCCTATACATAAGGATAGAAGTGGGGGCATGTGGAAAGGCCTCCTGATTGTTTAATTCTCAGATATTATATACTATTTTAGCAATGAAAACAGAAATCAGAAAGATTATAAATTTCAATGAAAGCCTATCTCTGATTCAGAGTGATGCATACATTAAATTATGCTTGTTATTGCCAATGGTGTTGTATCTGAAGTTAACTTTTCCCAATTTCTCAGTAATGACAGTTAAGTTATAATCTCAGCATGTTCAGCATGCTTAATGAATTCCTTGGGGAAACTAGAATATCTGTAACACAATTAACTTCCCATTCTTATGTAAATTAGGAGTTTCAGAGTCCCTGATGGAAGCCTGCTTTCTGGCAACAGCTAGCAAATGTGTGCTATAAAATGACACAGGGAGCCTGCAGCTGAAATGTAGACTTCACTAATTTGTGCTGTGACATGTGCAAAGTACTTTGGAGGAAATGTGAAACCCAGTTGTTTAAATGTAGTTGATGAAATAGGGATTATCACCCTTGGCTAAACAGTCATTGCCAGCCAGTTTTCTTTAACTGTTTTTTGCTGTTACAAAAGGAGAAATTGATATGTCTTCCATTTGTGCTATTTGCTACAATATTACTATTTTCTCATTACATAATTGAAGTTATTCATTTCAGATAAAATAAACATAAAAAAACGATTGTTTTAAAAAAATGTTCCTCAAAATTCAGTTTCCATTAGATCAAAATTTAATATCTAAAACGTCATTTTCTATAAAAGCTTTAAAAGTATTCTTAAAAACTAAAAGGTTAATAATGTGAGAAAAATGAGTTAGAAAACATAGTGCACAAAGTCAAAATGTATTATTTTTGTGTAATTTAACATGCATAGTATCTACACAAGTTTTACAAAGTTTACATATTAAATAGAAAATATCATCTAGCAGAAAGAGTAAATAAAAAAATAAAAATAGTAAAAATGACAAAAATGACCTTTAGATATCAGGAAGCAGGACGACTATTTAATGGATAAGAGATTTTCTTTCGAGTGATGAAAATGTTTGGAAACAGATAGTGGTGATGGCTGAACAGCATTATGAATGTATTAAAAACCACAAAATTGCTCACTGTAAAATGTTTAATTTTGTGCTGTTTTACCTCAATAAAAAGCTAGTGAATATAAAATATACTAACCTTAAAATAAATATTGAGTTTAAAACTATGACAAAATGTGATTTTTTAGTAATATTGAGGTTAAAATAATTCTCAAAATTTAACTTCTTAACATTGAAGACTTTCTTGACTCTGTTAACTGCGAATCAGAAGGACATTGAGTATAAAATTTACAGCTTACAAATATTGGTTCAGAAAGGTCACACTAAGTCCTATTTATAACGTGGTACAGAGGCTTGGGTTGCAAAGCAAAAGACAAAAGTTTCTTCTTATCATTTAAATTGGCTTGCTTAAGTTAAAATAAGGGGGAAAAAGGGCACACATAGTTTTGATACCCGCTTTTTTTTATCCAGGTATCTTGCCAAAACTGTAGAACCAATTTTTTTTTTAAGGTAAAGATTTGACATTCAAATAATTCATAAATTTTATAAGATATGTGTTAATAGCAAGCACTAGGTTTAAAAATCCTAAAAAGTTAAAAATAGCATTTTCTTTGATAGTTAAAATATAATTCTACTTATAATAAATAAGAACTTTATAGATCATTATTGGAAAATAATGGCTTCTGGATTCTTAATAACTTCTGTGGCCTAAATGTCTTGCATAATCAGAATTCGATTACAATAGAAGCACATACATACAAAACAGAATTATTAGAGAGGTAACTATTAGGATAGCTCATTCTTGCCTTTTGGGGGAAAGGAATCCTTGTCTTTTGGGTTAATCATGCCAAGCCCAGGCTATAGGTACATATTAAGCAGATGAGTTAATTTGTTTTCCCATGGTCTGATTTGATCTTCTCAACCAAACACAAGCTCTGCTCTAATTGGCTTCTAAGTTATATATTTTGTGATTACTGCTCTTGTAACCCTGTCCAGTGAAACATATTCATATTTTTGTCTTGCTAATTTAGGTTTTTGAGAATGGAAGTCTAAAGGCCTCAATCATGGTGAATGACAAATTATTCACCAAGACAATGTCACTATGTGGGAATTTATTATTGAAGACAATGGGCATAACTAGTCATATCTTTATTTTGCCTATTACTATTTTATAATTTTCATTTCAAATTTATTATCTATTAAAAAATACCTGATCCCCCGAAGCACTTTCTGTTTCAAAATGCAGATTACATGTGGAATTTTTAAAAAATCTGTATTAGTGGAGTCTGTACAGAAAAAAAAAGTGAGATAAATGTGTATTATTTTCATTATTAACTTGTTTTCAAAAAAAGAAAGGGATTACTATAAAGATTAGTAAAATTTTTAGTTGTGAATCATTGAGATTTCCTTTATTTTCACATATTTGAGCATTTATTCTGCCTTTCCTATAGAACGTCTCTTCACTGGTGAACAAATAAGTTGATAAGGAAAAACTTCTTCATATAGAATTATGGAAGAAAAATACTAGAAATATGGAAGAAAAATACTAGAATTCAAAAAAATCCGAATTTTGATATTTCCAATAAAGTAATAAATCTAGACAATAATTATCAATAGTTGTTGACATCACACATACAGGCACACACACAAAAAACAACTGGATATTGAGTATCTACTGTGGAAATTTGCCACCTCTCTTATGACAAATTCTTACTTAAAAAATAATCCACTGCGCTCCAGTCTGGGTGACAGTGAGACTCCAACTCAAAAAAAAAAAAAAAAAAAAAAAATCTACTTTAATTAAGACCCTAGATGCAACTTTAAATGTAATGAAAATAACACAGAAAAACATATCAGCATACCAAAAGAAAAAATAAGAACACTTCAACACTCAAGATCTTTGCTGCAGATATTAGAGATTAAAATTATGGACATAATGATTTTTGAATGCTATTTTTTCTTTCTGCTGTATTCACATTGATGTTGGCAATGGTTGTATCTTACTTACCACATATTGAGGAAGTATCACAAAGTTGAACTAGAGTCATTGTGTCTGTTATTGCCACACACTCACAGTAAACCAAAAGCTAATTTTACTTATAAGGTCTTCAGTGAAACTAATAATTGTTAATTTTGGACCAGGCACAATGGCTCACTTCTGTCACAGAGTTTTGGAAGGCAAGAAGATCACTTGAGGCCAGGAGATCCTGGTTAGCATAGTAAGACCTTGTTTCTCTCACACTCCCCCCGATAAAAGAATTAGTTTTTTGGCACTCCTTGAGTTTTAAAATTCTATGTGGAAAAGTTAGAAGCATACATAAAGTTTATGTTGCATACTAAATTACAATGACTGAAGACAAAGCATATGTATGTTTATATAAGTTTTGAACTGAAATAACTGTTTTTACTTAGAATACATTTTCCCAGTAGGGGAATTCCTGGGTCATATGGAAGGTCAATTTCTAGTTCTTTTAGAAATCGCCACACTGTCTTCCAAAGAGGTTGCACTAGTTTGCATTTCCACCAGCAGTGTAGAAGCGTTCCTTTTTCTCCACTTCCTCCCCAGCATCTGATGTTTGTTTTATTAATGATGACCATTCTTACTGGGATTAGATGGTATCTCAATGTGGTTTTGATTTGCATTTCTCTGATGATGAGGGTGAGCAATTTTTCTGTGTCTGTTGGCTGCCCATATATCTCCTTTTATCCTATATATCCTCCTATATATCCACTCACCTCAGCCTCCCAAGGTGCAGGATTACAGGCTGAGCCACTGAGCCCAGCTCGAGATTGTGGTTTTTATTTGGGTCTCTGCCTGCTTGCTGTTGGTGTATAGGAATGCAACTGTCTTTTGCACATTTATTTTGTACCCAGAGACTTTGCCAAAGTTCTTTATCAGTGCAAGCAGGTTTTTGACAGATTCTCTTGGATTTTCAAGGTATAGGATCATATCATCACCAAAGTGGGATAACTTGACTTCCTCTTTTCCTATTCGGATACCCCTGATTTCCTTCTCTTATCTAATTGCTTGAGCTAGGACTTCCAACACAGTATTAAACAAGAGGGGTAAGAGTGGGCAGACTTGTCTTGTTCCAGTTTTTAGGGGAAATATTTCTAGTTTCTGTCCATTTAGTAATATGTTAGCTGTGGGTTTGCCGTAGATGGCACTTACTCTTTTGAGGTATGTTCCTTCTATACCTAGGTATTCGAGGGTTTTTATTAAGAAGAGATACTGGATTTTATTAAATGTTTTTCTGCATCTAATGAGATGATCATGTGGTTCTTGTTTATACGTTTGTTGATGTATTTAATGACATGTATGGTCTTGTGAATGTTGAACCAGCCCTGCATCCTGGGGATGAAGCCTACTTGCTTATGGTGGATGATTTTTGAGATGGGTTTTCGGATCTGATTTGCTAGAATCTTGTTGAGGATTTTTGCATCTATGTGCATAAGGGATATTGGTCTGTAGTTCTCTTTCTTTGTTGGATCCTTGCCCGGTTTGGGTATCAGCGTAATGTTAGCTTTGTAAAAAGATTTGGGGAGAATTTCATCTTTCTCAATTGCCTGGAAAACTTTCAATAGGATTGGTGTCAGCTCCTCCTTGTACGTTTTGTAGAATTCTGCAGAAAACCATCCAGTCCAGGGCTTTTTTGGTAGGTAGTTTTTGTAAGACAGAGTCAATTTCCTGTGTTGTTATTGGTCTATTTAGTGTCTCAATGTCTTCTTGTTTTAACCTGGGGAGTTTGTGTGATGTCAGAAAGTCCTCCATTTCATCTAGGTTATCAAGTTTGTTTTCATATAGGTATAGATAGTAATCTCTGACAATCTTTTGTATTTCTTTGGGGTCAGTTGTGATTTGATCTTTTGTATTTCTGATTGTATTTTTAATTGGGCTTTTTCTCTCTTTTTCTTGGTCATTCTGGCTAGGGGCCCATCAATCTTATTAATTTTTTCAAAGAATCAGTTTTTTGTCTTGTTGATATTTGCTATGATCTTTTTGTCCTCTATGTCCTGTATTTGGGCTCTTATTTTGGTGATTTGGATTCTTCTGCTAAAGTTGGGGTTTTGGTGGTCTTCTCTTTCCAGCTCCCTTAGATGATTTGTTAGGCTCTCCACTTGTGATCTTTCCATGTTCTTGATGTGCGTTTATAGAGGTATAAATGCCCTTATAAAACTGATTTCATGGCATCCCAGAGGTTTTGGTAAGATGTTTCTTTATTTTCATTTGTTTCCAGGAATCTTTCAATTTCTTCTTTGAATTCAGTGTTGACCCAGTCGTTGTTCAGTATCATGCTGTTTAGTGTCCATGTCTTTGTGGGTTTTGGGAAATGTTGTTGGTTTTGATATTTATTTTTATTACACTGTGGTCTGGATGTGCATGGCAAGATTTCAACCTTATGGAATTTTTTAATGTTTGATTTATGGCCAAGGATGTGATCGATCTTGGAGTATGTTCCATGTGGTGATGAGTAGAATGTACATTCTGTGATTGGTGGGTAGAATAATTTGTAGGTATCCACTAAGTCCATCTGATCAAGTGTCAAGTTTAGGTTCTGGATCTCCTTGTTGATTTTTTGCCTCGATGATCTATCTAGGGCTGTCAGTGGGGTATTTAAGTCCCCTGCTATAATAGAGTTAGAGTCAATATCTTTTTATAGTTTATTTAATAGTGGTTTTATACATGCTGGCGCTCCTGTGTTGGGTGTATATATGTTTTGGATAGATATTTCTTGTTGATGGATTGAATCTTTTATCATTATGTATTGTCCTTTCACATATTTTTAAATTTTTGAGAGCTTAAAGGTTGTTTTGTCTGATATTAAGATTGCAACTCCTGCCTTCTTTTGTGATCCATTTGCCTGGA
>CAUYQG010020836.1:0-12891 GCA_963574415.1 Tarsius wallacei
TTTGTGAGTCAGATTCTCACTGTGTGGTCTAGGATGGAATGCAGTGGCACACTCATAGCCACCGCAGCCTCAACCTGCTGGGCTCAGGCGATCCTTCTGCCTCAGCCTTCCACGTAGCTGGAACTACAGGCGTGTGCCACCACTCCCGGCTGGGCTACAGTGTGTTACTCAAACGCAAAAAAAAAAAAAAAAAAATCCATTTATATTTAAAACTATTATATACACACAGTATCCCTTTCATTCTGGTCCCACACCAGCCTTTAAATGGGATATTTCTAATGTCACCTTTAAATAGAGAACGCTCTTGTTCTTTTCGTGAAGTTTGTATAAATATTGGGTTTTTATAAATATTGGGATCCATAAATAACGTTACAAATCCATTGTGATCACTGCTTTGTCAGATTCGTTTTACAGCTACAGCTCTGGTCTGGTGGGGCGCATGCAATTCCCTACTTCCTGATAGGTGGCGCCCCAGAGAAGGGCAAAGCACAGCGCGCCCTGCTGGCGCAGGAGAGACCCCCTCCAGCAGGGGGCGTGGCCCGGGTGGGATGGATCTCGGCGGGCCTTACGCAACGTCAGGGGCGGGAACAACTCTGATCCCGCCCCTGCTGTCTGAGGTGCCCTGTGATTGGAGGAGGGAACCATCACTTGGCAGCGCCGTTGGGGTGGGAGGAAGGAGAAGGCCCCGGCTGCAGGTGACGCTGAGGCGGCCGAGGTGTGCGGAGCCGGCCTCTGCGGCACTTCAGTCGCTAGTCCCTCAACTCTCTGCGGTGAATGGCGACGGGATGGAGCGCGAGGGGAGCGGCGGCAGCGGAGGGTCGGCCGGGCTTCTGCAGCAGATCCTCAGCCTGAAGCTGGTGCCGCGGGTGGGCAACGGGACCCTGTGCCCCAACTCCACTTCTCTGTGCTCCTTCCCAGGTACGCCCTCCCCACGCCTGCGCACTGGGCTTGCCGCCGCCGCCTCGGCGGAGCTGGGGGGGGGGGTCGGGTCCCCTCCTCCCGGCTGACCTGCCGGATGGGCGCCGTTCTCTTGGAAGACAGTTCCCGCTCGCCGGCCCAGAGGCCCTTCCCCCGCCACTTCCTCGCCGGCCCCTGCGGCGCAGCCACCTCGAGCCTGCTCTGGGGGCGAAGTCGGAGGGAGCGGCCGGGGGAGGACCTGGTGGGTGAAGGGAGCTCGGCCGCCCGCCGGGCCGGTCCTGCCCTTGGAGTCGCCGAGCGCCCGGAGTTCAGACTTGCAGCCGGCGAGCCTAGGGGGCGGTGGTTCCCCCCTCGGGGGGGCGCGCGGCTCGGGGGCGTCGGGCCGCGCTCCCTCCGCGGGTGACCTGTGGCCCTCGCGATCCGCGCCCGGAGCTGGTCGGCTGATCGGCACCTCCTCCCGGCCCTCCCCGCCCCCCGGCTTCGCTTTCCAGGAATCTCTTCCCGAGACCTGTTGCTCGCTCACGCGCTGTCGTTGGCACAGCTGTTTTAAACTCTTGCCCCCCCCGCTGGAGTTTCTGCGGGGCCTGGTGGGAGGGTTGTCAGGGTCTTAGTACAAAGAAGAACTCAGTTCTCAGAGAGTTGGAGGGAAGAGAAGTAACTTCATCTGGGAAGATCGGGAGAGGCTTTGAGGGGAGGCGCAGTTACCATGTTGGACCTTTAAAGGCAGGAAGACTGAGGCCAGTGGTGATGCAAGGGGGAAGAGGAGGCGGGGCTCCCCAGCAAAGTCGACTTGACATAGGAAGCAATGAGAGAGAATAGAGCCCTGAGACACAGCAAAGGGAAAGAGGGTGGTATTACTGCCTGCAGTCCCAAACGAGAAGCCTGTGATTTCTCATCTGCTGGGCAGCGACTGCTGGATCCCTGGGACTTGCAGGGTATTATCTGCCTAGGGATTTCCCCCCCACACACACGTTTTATGAAAGAAACCGGTAATAACCCTAGTTGGAGTCAGACACATTATTTCAAAACGTACTAGGATCACAGTTGACAGTGATAACAAAAAATATATGGTATTCTGGAGAGCCTATCTGAAAAGGAAATGTTCATGCAATCTGGAGGCGCTACTAGGACCAGATTAACCTTTTTTTAAATTTTTCTCTCTTTTTTTTATTTAAAAATTGCTCAAACGTACTGGAAAATGGAAAGAACAGTACAACAAATACTTATGTGCCTTAGAGTCCATAATATTTTGACTTTTTGGCGCGTGCTCAGGCACGAGCTCTCTCTGTGTATATGTGTATATACACACGCGCGCACACACATGTGTCACATTTCAGCTTTCTATGGACCCATTTGTTAGGAAGTTGCTGATGTCATGGCACTTGATGCCTGGTACTTCAGCATGTATATTCCAAAAAACATCTATTATGGCTACAGAACCATATCACACTTAAGAAATTTAACATTTTTGAGGGGTATTTTTTTTTGGAGTCGAGGAGTCGCCCATTGTCTTCCAGGCTGGAGTGTAGTGGCACATTCACAGCCACTGCAGCCTCTACCGGCTGGGCTCAGGTGATCCTTCTGCCTCAGCCTTCCAAGTAGCTTGGACACATGCTACCATGCCCAGCCATTTTTTTTATTTTTGAGGTCTCACCAAGTTACCCAGGCTGGTCTTGAACCTCTGGGTTCAGGCAGTCCTCCCACCTGTTTCCCAAAGTGCTGAGATTACAGGCTTGAGCCACCACACCCGGCAACATTGTTAGAATAATTTTATCTAATGTACTGGCCTTATTTAAATTTCCCCAATTGTCCAAATAACTTTTTTAAAAATTTCATGATCTAACAAGATTCACACATTGCATTAAGTTGTTTTTTTTGTTTGTTTGTTTGTTTGTTTTTTTGAGTTGGAGTCTTACTCTGTCACCCAGGTTGAAGTGCAGTGGCATGCTCACGGCCATCGCAGCCTCGACCTGCTGGTCTCAGGCTGATCCTTCTGCCTCAGCCTTCCAAGTAGTTGGAACTATAGGTGTGTACCACTGTGCCCAGCTAGTTTTTTTTGATTTATTGTGGAGAAGAGATCTTGCCAAGTTGCCCAGGCTCGTCTCAAACCCTGGACTCAGGCAGTCCTCTTGCCTCAGTCTCCCAAAGTGCTGGGATTACAGGCATAAGCCACCATGCCAGGCTATCATGTCTTTTTTGTCTCATTTTACCTGGAACAGTTCCTCCTTCGTTCAGTCTCCCTCTCTTTTTTTTTTTTTTTTTTGAGTTGGAGTCTCACTCCAGGCTAGAGTATAGTGGTGGCACGTTCATAGCCACCGCAACCTCCTTCCGCCCCAGCCTTGCAAGTAGCTTGAACCACAGCCGTGCACCACCACACCCGGCCGATTTTTAAAAATTTATTGTGAGACAAGGTCTCGCCATGTTGCTCAGGTTGATCTCAAACCCCTGAGCTCAGGCAATCCTCTCGCCTCGGCCTCCCAAAATTACCGGTGTGAGCCACAGTGCTCAGCTTCAGTTTCTTGAGTGACATTTTTGAAGAGTCCGGACTGTTTCATACAGTGTTTCACAGTCTAGGCTCATCCGATTTTCTTCATAAAATTCAGATTAAACATATTTGTCAGAAGGCTACCACACAGGTGATATCCACTGCCTGTGTATCACATCAAGAGACATTGATTGTACCTTAATTGATAATGCTAAATTTGATCCTTTAGTGGAGATGGTGTCTGTCAGATCTCTCCATTGTAAGGTTATCTGAATCCTCTGTTAATTAAAAGTCACATGTGGAGTGATACTTTCAAACTGAATATTTCTGTTCAGTCTTTCTGGTTTTAGTTCCCTTTTCTTTCATTAAGAGAAAGTTGACATAAGTAGATTTGGAGTCACAGTTTTAATATAGTAGAGAATCTGTCACTGTGGGAATTGCTTGACTTTTAGAAATTGTTCTGAAAATATTAAACTGTAATATGTACTTGAGTTTATGGTTACTTCTATGGATATGTAACTTGAGGGTGTTGATTACCAGGGAGCATTCATTTAGCAAGTACACATTTGGCCAAGTGCAGGCTCTGAGCTGTGGGTATAAACAGGTATGAGCCATAGTACACCTTGACCTCAGGCAGATCAGAATTTGGTGGTAAACACATAACCTTCCTGCTGTATTTCATCCTTAGCTAGAATGATGGTATAATGGGTATACAGACTTTGATTTTGTTTGAAGCACCAAAGCCTGCTTAACGGGAATTCCATTCATTGTCCTGAATCTGGCTTAGTTTCTATTTTGACCTCACAGAAAAGGTTGTTTGCAGTTTATGCCAACTCATTATGGCAGAATCTTTGCTCTGGAATATTCTGAAATATTTATCTCTACCAGGAAGCATTGAATTGATTTTTTTAAACCTGCATTTGCAGTTTAGCCATCTAGATATCTGCCAAACTCTTTTTATTTCAGTTGCTCAAGTTTGTTTTTTTATTTTCTGATTTTTAACAAATCAGAATACCAAGAAAGGCAGACATTTTCTTGTGTCGGGAATGATATTCACTATTTGAAGATAGAACTGTTACTAAATCAGTGTTAAAGTGCATGTTGTGGTGATTAAACTAAAACTCAGTGTTTGGATTATAGAGTTGCTGGGCTCAAGAATGGGTAGGACTTTGACCAGTCATTTATTCATTCAGTCAAGAAATATTAACTCAGTGTTGATTATATGCTTGTTATTTTCTAGGCACCAGCTAAAGATGCCATAGTGAACAAAACAAAGCCCCATTCCCAAGTGGAGCTTTCACTCTAGTGGGGAGAGAGAAAAAACAAACAAAAACCTGTGGGATGGAACAGCTGGTGGTGTGTGTCAGACAGGGTGGCAGGGCCTGTGTGGCAGGGGTGGAATGCTGCTTTTCATAAGGTGATCAGGTGCCCCTTGATGATGACATTGGTACAGAAATGTGTAGGAATGGAGGCTCTAGAAAGAATGTTTTCTTGCCTTTGTCAGCTTCTAGAGGCCATCATCATTCCTTGGCCTGTGGCCCCCGTTTCTGCAAAGCAAGCAGTATAACCTCCACAAATATCTCTGAATCTGACCTCCTGCCTCCTTCTTACAAGGACTTTTGTGATTACATTAGGTCCATCTGGAAAATCCAGTATAACTTCCTTTGCAAGACCCTGAATTTAATCACATCTGCAAAGTCCCTTTTGTCATGTAAGGTAACCTATTCACAGGTTTTGGGGATGGGGATGGGGATGTGAATGTCTTTGGGGGACATTCTACCATGGTGCTTAGTCTCATTTCCCCTTATACTCTTGTATTACAGATTAATTACCTCATTTATATTTCACTATAGGGAATTGATGTGCCTTGAGCTGCCAAGGTAAACAAAGCTGAAGTAACACACTTGATTTGAAGCAGTGGACAAGGATTAATGTAAAATATGTAGACAAATATTTTTGACAGAGTGTTGAGCCAGGGAAATGAAAAGCACTATATGTCGATCAATAAATAGCGATTAAATAGATGGCAAATTAAGGTGCAGTAGATTAAAGGGAAATCACTTTTAAAGTGATCTTTTTTTTTTTTTAAGTGTTTTGCAGATCTGGGGTTTGCTTTGCTATTAGAGTGCTGTAATAATCCCATTCATCTGAAAGTGTTTTATAAACAACACTACTCATCTCATAAAATAAAGCTTTTTCTTCCTATCCGAAATGACTTAAGTGATGCTGTATAAAATATGTAGGCTCTGAAACAGTTAATGGATGTGGCCAGGGTTGTAGGGCTGCAGTGTACCTCTCCTTCTCAGACCCTCAGGGAGGTGCTATGGCAGATGTTTACATATTGGCCTTTAAGGTTTTCAGAAAATTGAGGTGTAGGCTGATCACCCAGCAGACCTTTCTAGGGCAAGTGCTGTGCTCCTGGGGAAGTGGGAATGGGTGAGTGTTGGTGTCTCAGCTTGGGCTGCTGTAACTAACTACCACAGCCTACTTGTTTCCTCAGTTCTGAGGCTGGAAGTCTGAGATCAGGGTGCCAGCATAGGGAAGGCCTTCTTCTTGGTTTGCAGACAGCTGTTTTCTCTCTATGTCTTCACATGGCTGAGAGAGAAAGATATCAAGAGATTGAGATCTCTTCCTTTTATGAGGCCACAGTTCTGTAGGATTTATTTATTTATTTAGTCTGAGTCTCACTCTGTGCCCAGGCTGGAGTGCAATGGCATGCTCACAGCCACCGCAACCTCGACCTGCTGGGCTCAGGCAATCCTTCCGCCTCAGTCGTCCAAGTAGCTGGAACTACAGGTGTGCGCCACCATACCCCGCTAATTTTTCTTGATTTATTGCAGAACTGAGGTCTCACCAAGTTGCTCAGACTGGTTTCGAACCTCTGGGCTTGGGCAATCCTCTCTCCTCAGCCTCCCAAAGCACTGGGATTATAGGTGTGAGCCACCACACCCAGGCAATAGGATTTAACATAGGAATTTGGGGCTAGGAGAGGCACACAATTCAGCCCTTAGCAGTTGGGTGGCACACCTGTGCCCAGACCCACTTTTCTGGGCGGTACCAGCTTAGTGTGCTTTTGGTAGATCAAGGCCTTGCTTCCCAGTTCACTGCCCTGATGGTTCTGGGGCAGCTGGTAGGAAGCCAGGTTCTAGCAATGCCTTGAGTTGCTGCAGAAAGCAGTGCTTATCTCTAAAACTCAGGGAGCAGAAGTCCTGGTCAGCCAGGGCCCAGAGTGGTCTCAAGTCATTGGTGGCAGACTGCAGCCAGGTGGCAACTGCTTTAAATTCTTGGAGGCCAGTTTGCTTCCCATTTGTCCATTGTGGGGCAGTGAATTCCTGGTGTCATCCTAGAACTTTCTGCAGACTAGGTATTGAGGTAGTTGATGTCAGAGTGATTTGGGAGTGGCTGGTGAGGACTCCAGACTGAAGAAGTTTCTGCTTTGGAGGAGAATTGTATGGTGCTGTGCTGTGGCCTGGGGATGAGCGGTTGGAGGGCGGTGTACAGGGGGCCTTCGCTGTGAGGCCAGGCTGCTCTGACTGAGCCAGGGGGCGACAGTGGCTGCTCAGGCTGGAGGGATCTGTGGGTGCCAGAGCTCTCGTGGGTACACAGTTGTTAAGGGGGAGCAGTACTAGACCCAGGTACTACAACCTCAGGAGCTGCTGCCAACAGGCAGGACGAGTCTCATGGGCAGTGGGAAGCAGGAGTAGTTCCCGGCCTAGTGGCCGGCTGGAAGAGAAGCTGCAGTGGGATGTAGGTTTGTTGTCTAAGAGGTGGGGGCTGAGGATCTAGAATCCGGCCCTCAGTTTCTGGTTGACACGAATGACTGGAAAGTGGCTTTTTTCTTTAGAAGAGGGAAAGAGTAATATGTGTGTGTGTGTGTATTGGTTGTATGTATAATAGAAGTATGCATTTACTTTTTTTTTTTTTTGAGTTGGAGTCTCACTCTGTCACCCAGGCTGGAGGGCAATGGCACGCTCCTGGCCACCGCAGCCTCAACCTGCTGGGCTCCGGTGATCCTTCCGCCTCAGCCTTCCAAGTAGCTGGAACTACAGGCGCGCGCTACCACACCCAGTTAATTTTTTGATTTATTGTAGAGATGAGGGCTCACCAAGTTGCCCAGGCGGGTCTCGAACCCGTGGGCTCAGGCAATCTACTCACCTCAGCCTCCCAAAGCGCGCGCAGGATTACAGGCTGAGCCACCAAGCCCTGTCTGCATTTACATTTTTAAACTTGGAACAGTTGTAGCCAATTATCATCCATATTGCATGATTTAAACTTGTTTTTAACAGAATTTGCCAAACACCGTCAAACAAAATAGATCAGTTCCAACAGTGTTATAACATTGTACTGAAGTTATATCTTTTTCAGCAGACAAAAATACCTTCAGAAATGGTTTGAAACCTTTTTGTAGCTCTCTGACAGTGTTTCACCAAATCAAAAGGGCCAGATGCCCTCAGTTCCCAGGCATGGTGGCTCACACCTATAATCCCAGCACTTTGGGAGGCCGAGGCAGAAGAATTGCTTGAGCTCAGGAGTTTGAGACCAGCCTGGGCAACATAGCAAGAACTTGTCTCCAACCCCAACCCCCAAAAGATAGCTAGGTATGGTGGCATGCACCTGTAGTCCCAGCTGCTCAGGAGGCTAAGGCAGAAGGATTGCCTAAACCCAGGAGGTCAAGGCTGCAGTGAGCTGTGATCGTGCCACTGCACTCCAGCCTGGGCAACAGAGTAAGACTGTGACTCCAAAAAAACCCCCCAAAACACCTGCAGTCATTTGTTGTTTTTAATAAGCATTGAGCCCTAAATGGGGCATCCCTGATGCTTTCATTAAGAACCAATCATCCAAAACAAGATCTGGGCACCCTAATTAGGAGTGTTCAAAATGCTAAAATGCTTCATTTGACTAAAATGAGCAAAGAGGGCAAGCCCTTTAGGCCCCTCCCACTGTGGGAGCTTTTCTGTCCTCTCGATAAATCCTGCTTTCTCAAAAAAAAAAAAAATAGCAAAGAATGTGAGCAGTGGGACCATGCCAAGAGTGGCTTGAGGGAATTTAGTCCCCAAAACAAGCCTCCAAACAAGATTTAGAAACCCGTGTAGCTGGGAGCAGTGGCTCAAGCCTATAATCCCAGCACTTTGGGAGGCTGAGGTGAGAAGGTTGCCTGAGCCCTCAGGTTCAAGACCAGCCTGAGCAACATTGTGAGACCTCGTCTCTACAATAAATCAAAAAATTAGCTGGGCGTGGTAGTGCGTGCCTGTAGTTCCAGGAAGGCTGAGGCAGAAGGATTGCCTGAGCCCAGCAGGTTGAGTCTGTGGTGGCCTTAAGCGTGCTACTGCACTCCAGCCTGGGCAACAGAGTGAGACTCCAATTAAAAAATAATAATAATAAGCCTGTATAAACAGATTTAAAACCTTCACAAAACCGTTTTTTAATTTAATCTGAGGGAAAAAACACATATTTACAGCACAGCTTACAGAAAAGTTCCTCACCACCCCACTTCTTTTAATCTCCTACCTTGAGGCCCCGATTGGTCTTCTCCCTCCCTCCCTCCCTCTCTCTTTTTCTTTGAATAGAAACAGGGTCTCACTATGTTGCTCAGGCTGGTCTTGAATTCTGGCTCAAGCAGTCCTCCCAACACAGCTTCCCAGAGTACAGAGATTACATGTGTGTACACCATACCCAGCCATCCTGATTGGTCTCTTTTTAATTGTTCATCTCAATTAGCTCAGTCTTCTTGAGCAGTTCTTTTTAAAACAAAGCTTTTTTTCAACAAAGTAAAAAGTGAATTAACATTGACCCCACTTACCAGAAATAACAACTTTTTATAACAATGTACACTGAGAACTGGCCCAGATGAGGATGTAGCTGTCCAGGGCTTTGCCTCTAGCCAGCTGTGTGGGCTCGAGCAAGTTTCTTAACCTCCCTCTGCTTCTGAGTCTCATCAGTGATCAGGGATACTAATAATATGAGCTTCATTGTTGTTTGGTTTTTTTTGAGCCAAGGTCTCACTGTTGCCCAGGCTGAAATGCAATGGCATGATCAGGGCTAACCACAGTCTTGACCTCCTGGATTTAGGCAACCCTTTCTGCCTCAGCCTCCTGAGCAGCTGGGACTACAGGTGTGCACCACAGCTGGCTAATTTTTTTTTTTTTTTGTAGAGATGAGGTCTTGCTTTGTTGCCCAGTCTGGTCTCAAACTCCTGGGCTCAAGGAATTCTCCCACCTTGGCCTCTCAATGTGGTGAGATTATGGGCATGAGCCATCATGCCTGGCTTCAGTGTTGTTTTGAGGATTAACTGAGATAGTATTTGTAAAGCATTTAGAAAAGCAGCTGTTTGCAAAATAAGTATGTATTGAATAAATAAACATTTCCAGACCTTTCTCTGAGTACAAAGAAGCATTTACGAAACACACGGGTTTATTTTGTTTTCTCAAAACCAGGATCTTATTTCACATACTATTCTACGACTTGCTTCTGTTACTTCACAGTGTGCCTTGGACATCTTGCCCCATTACTATGTATACATCATTCTCATGTTTTGATGAGACTGAGTAATATTCCCTTATGTGTGTGCCTTAGAAGTGCTTACAGTTCTTTCAGTGGTAGCCAAGTTGTTGGCTTCCAGTTTTTGCCATTATAGGAAATGCTGCAGGGATTCTCTTGTCACCTCTGGCCTTGCCTATGTATGTATTCCTGTAGGATGTATTACCGGAAGTAAAATTGCTACAGCAAAGAGTATACACATTTGACTTCCAAATTACCCTATAAAAAGGTGGTTGTATTCCTCCTGAGTGTTGGGTAGGGCCTATGGAATAATGTCCTGACTACCCTTTACGCTTAAAACCTTGTAAGCGGCCAGGCTTGGTGGCTCAGCCTGTAATCCCAGCACTTTGGGAGGCCAAGACGAGTGAATTATCTGAGCCCGCAGGTTTGAGACCAGCCTGGGCAACTTGATGAGACCTCGTCTCTACAATAAATCAAAAATCAGCTGGGCATGGTAGCATGCGCCTTTAGTTCTGGCTACTTGGAAGGCTGAGGTGGAAGGATCATCAGAACCCAGCAGGTCGACGCTGGGGTGGCCGTGAGTGTGCCACTGCACTCTAGCCTGGGTGACGGAGTGAGACTCCAACTCAAAAAAACAAAAAACCCAAAAAACCTTGTAGGCACTTCCAGAGCTTTTGTGTTGAAGTCCTTTCTCTGATGTCAAAGCCCCCCATAATGTGATTCCATCTGTCTTAGTAGCCTTAACTGCCATTGCTCTATAAACCTTCTATACTTTAGTCAAGCCAGTGGATTTTAAGCAGGGCTCTTCCCTCCTAGCCCCCGGGTACATCTGACAATGTCTGGAGATATTTTGGTGGCGCTACTGGGGAGGGTATACTACAGGCCAGGGATGCCTCTTCACATCCTACAATGCACAGTACAGCCCCCACAACAAAAAGTTATCTAGTCCATATGTCAGTAGGACTTTGGTCAAGAAACCCTACTGGGCTAAGCTGTTGGCTAATGTCTAAAATCACTTGCTACTTACCTGCTTCTAGCTAAACATGGAAAGTGGGTTTTATCTAATGTGTCACTTTCATTCCCTCCATATGGGTAGCTAGGGTGCTATCTTGAGGATTCCAAATTCTTGCTTTAGGTTCAGTAGGGAAAAATACTATGTCTGCCATTTGCCAAATTTTAAAGTCACATGGGAGCAGGATGGTATTGTTTTCTTTCTGTTTTCCAGGGTGCCTCATGTATAGTTTTTTACACATAGTTGACAATGAAATATCTTAATGTTGCCTGAATTACAGACACTTTAACCATGACTAGAAGTTCTGTAGGAGCCTGATCTTCTAACCTGTTCTGTTGTTTACCTGCCTTTGTCTTCAAGCCAAACATTTGTATTTTCTAGTACTTATTTCACATCCTAAAGACCTTTGATATCCTAATAGGAGGTGATGGCTTGATGTTTACTGCATTGTTTTTAAAATAATTTTTGAATGAATATAATTGTATAGCTTTCCATTTTAGAAGACTGAATAATCAAAAAGAAAAGATCACCAGGTATTAATTGCATAGTACCCTATTAGTTAGTTCTTACGCTTGTGCTTTTTATGGCAGGGAAATTTTATTTAGGTCAATTCTGAGATCTGTGTGAACAATTTTTTCAGTTTGAGGGTACAGGTAGCTTGTCAAGGATTGGCCAACTTTTGCTGTGAAGGGCCAGATAGTAAATATTTTAGGCTTTACAGGCCATGTGGTCTGTGTCTCTGTTAGCAGCTTTTACCTTTTCCTATAGCTGGAAAGCAGACACAGAGAATACTTAAATTAGCTGGGTGCCATGGCTCAAGCCTGTAATTCCAGCACTTTGGGAGGCAAAGACAAGAGGATTGCCTGAGTGCATGGGTCTGAGACCAGCCTGGGCAACTTGGCAAGACCTTGTCTCTACAATAAATTAAAAAAATTTGCTGAGCATGGTGGCACGTGCCTGTAGTCCCAGCTACTTGGAAGGCTGAGGTGGGAGGATCACCTGAGCCCTGCAAGTCCAGGCTGTGGTGGCTATGGGTGTGCCACTGCACTCTGGCCTGGGCAACAGATTGAGACTCCGACTCAAAAAAAAAAGAGAGAAAGAGAATACTTAAATGAATGGGCATGGGTTCAAATAAGTCTATGTAAAAAAGTCTTATGAATGGGTTCAAGTAAGTCTCTATGTATAAATACAGATGGTGGCCTGTTGAAGGTAGTTTGTTGAATCTTCTAAAATCAACAATATTTGGATATTTGACCTATGAACCTACATTGCAACTAGAGTGTTGAAAAAGAAATCACCAGGTTGTGATGTATACCTCCTGCAGTGAGTGCACTGAAAAAGGCAGTGATTCACAACCTTTCTTTGTCTTCCCTTGTAGAGATGTGGTATGGTGTGTTCCTGTGGGCACTGGTGTCTTCTCTCTTCTTTCATGTCCCTGCTGGATTACTGGCCCTCTTCACCCTCAGACATCACAAATATGGTAGGTTCATGTCTGTAAGCATCCTGTTGATGGGCATCGTGGGACCAATTACTGCTGGAATCTTAACAAGTATGTTAGACATTAAAATACCAGTCAAAAACGTTTAATATACTAGTCAGCTAATTTCAGAACCCATTTTAGAAAAAACACATCTGTGTGAGATGAAGAAAAAGAGTGGCTTTTTAGCATGAGTGCTGTTTTTAATGTATTGATTTTTTTTTTCTTGTCTTCAACCGCCCCCATTATTTTTTTTTTTTTAAGTAGGAGTCTCACTCTGTTGCCCAGACTGGAGTGCAGTGGCCGCTCCTGGCCACTGCAGCCTTAACCTGCTGGGCTCCAGTGATCCTTCCACCTCAGCCTTCCAAGTAGCTGGAACTACAGGCGCACGCTACCACACCCGGCTAATTTTTGATTTATTGTAGAGATGAGGTCTCGCCAAGTTGCCCAGGTGGGTCTCACACCCGCGGGCTCAGGCAATCCACTCACCCCAGCTTCCCA
>CAUYQG010020838.1:0-15848 GCA_963574415.1 Tarsius wallacei
AGACAGAAGGATCGCCGGAGCCCAGAAGGTCGAGGCTGCGGTGGCCGGGAGCAGCCACTGCACTCCAGTCTGGGCGACAGAGTGAGACTCCAACTCAAAAAAAAAAAAAAAAAATTTGGACTGGAATATGAGAGGGGACCCAAAAAAATCTGAATTATCTTTTTGGAGGACAGGCCCCTTATGTTACAGGTTTCCCCCACTGATGCCAATGGATTCCTAGAATACTTCCTAGTGGGGGGAACCTGTAAAAGGCTGTGTTAGGCTTCAGTCAAGTTTTTTTTTTTTTTTTTGAGACTCCTTAAATGTGTTTACCCATTTCATGATGGGATATTTATGAGTGCACCTGCCCACACCACACTGAGTGTACAGCAGTTTTTGACCAAAACTGGCATGACCCCCATGCGCTCCCCTCTCTATTCACCCAATCTTGCCCCTACTGACATTTTTATATTTCCCAGATGAAAAAGTCCTCAAAGGGAAGCGTTTTGCTGGTATGGAAGAGATGAAACAAAAAACGGCAGAAGCACTAAAAGGCGTCAAAACTGACAAGTTTAAGAACTGTTTTGAGCAGTGGAAAAAGTGTCACAATAGGTGTACTCCATCAAACAGAGTACTTTGAAGGTGACTGAAGTTTAAACACGCAAGAATAAACACAATTTTTAATAAATTCTGGGCTATTTTGGGTCCCCCTTGCAGATTACTTCAAAAGAATATTTAAACTCCATGGGCATAAACTTCTACAAATGAACTGCAACAGCAATGTCCAGATTATGCTATGAATTACTAGCTGCTGGCTGGGAATCCACAAAACGATTTGAAGGACCAATACGTTTTTTATAAATACCAAATTGTAAGTAGGTTAAATAAGTTTCTTTACTGCAAGACTTCCCAGGACATTTAAAATGATACTGTGCTTTGTAGGTTCAAAAAGGAGAGATACATGGCCAGGTGTGGTGGCTCAAGTCTGTAATCCCAACACCCTGAGAGGCCGAGGCAGGAGGATCACTTGAGACTAGGAGTTGGAGATAAGCCTGAGCAACATAGCAAGACCTCATCTCTACAAAAAAATCAAAAATTAGCCAGTCATGGTGGCACACAACTTTAGTCCCAGCTACTCAAGAAGCTGAGGTGGAAGGATTGCCTAAGCCCAGGAGGTTGAAGTTGCAGTGTGCTGTGAGCATGCCACTGCACTCCGTCTGGGAACAGAGTGAGACCTCGATTCATAAAAAGTGGGGGAGAGATACATTATGCAGAATTCACTCTTAAAATACGAATACTTTTTACATATTATGCAATACTAGCTTGGGAAATACTAGGCTTTATAACTACAATGGTTCTGCCAGTTTCAAAGCTGTATGATTCTTGGTAATCTTTTCTGCTTTCCATTGATCTTAATTTGGTATGACATAAATGTAATTTAATAATTTATAAGAAAAAAGTGGGCCAGGAATGGTGGCTCACACCTGTAATCCCAACACTTTGGGAGGTCAAGGGGAGAGGACTGCTTAAGTTCAGGACTTTGAGAACAGACTGGGTAACATAGCAAGACTCTGTCCATATAAAAAAAAAAAAATCAGCCGGGCTCGGTGGCTCAGCCTGTAATCCCACGCCTTTGGGAGGCTGAGGTGAGTGGATTGCCTGAGCCCGCGGGTTCGAGACCCGCCTGGCCTGGGCAAGCAAGACCTCATCTCTACAATAAATCAAAAAATTAGCCGGGCGTGGTAGCGCGCGCCTGTAGTTCCAGCTACTTGGAAGGCTGAGGCGGAAGGATCGCCGGAGTCCAGCAGGTCGAGGCTGCGGTGGCTGGGAGCGGCCACCGCACTCCAGTCTGGGTGACAGAGTGAGACTCCAACTAAAAAAAAAAAAAAAAAAAAAAAAATTTTCTCATACAATTTCTTCTCATATATATATGTATACTCATATATATGTATACATATATATATACTCATACACACTCAATACTTACACACACATACCCCATACACACACATTCACACACGTGTGCATACACACACACATGCACACAGGACTTTGATTTTTTTTTTTGGCGGGGGCGAGTTGGAGTCTCACTCTATCGCCCAGTCTGGAGGGCAGGGGCACACTAACGGCCACCGCAGCCTTGACCTGCTGGGCTCAGGCAATCCTTCTACCTCAGCCTTCCAAGTAGCTGCAACTACAGGCACGCACCACCATGCCCAACTAATTTTTTGACTTATTGTTGTAGAGATGAGGTCTCACCAAGTTGCCCAGGCTGGTCTCGAATCCATGGGCTCAGGCAGTCCTCTCAGCTTGGCCTCCCAAAGTGCTGGGATTATAGGTATGAGCCAATGCACCTGGCCTGATTTTTTTAAAAAAATCAAAATAGCATCATATTCTGCACATTCCTCTGGGTGTCTTTTTTTTTTTTGTCAACAATATATTATGGCCAGTCAGAAATCTATAGAAATTAATAAATTTCTATTTTTCTAATAAATAATATATTAATACAAAATAGTATGCCCTCATATGCACCCACATATAGCATTATCTATAAATAGGATTATATTGTATTGCTTTCCAAGGCAGTCATCTTCTATATTCTTCACTCCACTGTCCCCTTATCTACCTGTAGAATGCTATTATATATCTTCCTCTAACCTGCATGTCCCTTGCAAACACCAAGATAACTAGTTAATAATCCAGCACCATATTCTGCATCATTAATGCTGTAATCATATAGTCATATATTAAGGGTGATGGAGCAGGCCCTGGGGTGCTGATCTGTATTCAGAACCATCCCAAATGTTGAAGTTAAAGACACAGGGCATTTATTTGTTTGTGTTGTTTGTTTACTGTAAGTTTACTTCTATTATAATGTTCCTCAGAATCTTTTTTTCTCTGATTATGGAAAACTCTGGGTAAATTGCTATAGATCTAATGCATTCTTTTTAGTGGCTGCATGCAATGTGTGGATTTTTGTTTTGAAGACTTTATAATTTTGAATAATGCTGTTTTAAGCATTATTCTACAACTACTTTTTTATTTATTTATTTATTTTTATTTATTTATTTATTTATTTTTTTGAGTTGGAGTCTCACTCTGTTGCCCAGACTGGAGTGCAGTGGCCGCTCCCAGCCACCGCAGCCTCAACCTGCTGGGCTCCGGCAATCCTTCAGCCTCAGCCTTCCAAGTTGCTGGAACTATAGGCGTGCTCCTACCACGCCCGGCTAGTTTTTGATTTATTGTAGAGATGAGGTCTCGCCAAGTTGCCCAGGCGGGTCTCAAACCCGCGGGCTCAGGCAATCCACTCACCTCAGCCTCCCAAGACGCGGGATTATAGGCTGAGCCACTGAGCCCAGCTACCTTTTTATTTTCATGGGAGAGTTTCCTGGGGTGGAATTCCTGGGCAAACGGGAATGTAAATTTTAATAGATTTTGCCAGATTATTTTCAAAAAAGTTTGTAACAAAATACATTTTAACACCAACCAGTACATATACATATCCTTTTCTGCAAATCTCTATGCACAAGTACTAATATATATATATTTTTTTCTTCTTATTTTTTTTAAGTTGCAGTCTCACTCTGTCACCCAGACTGGAGTGCAGTGGCATGCTCCTGGCCACTGCAGCCTCAACCTGCTGGGCTCTGGCAATCCTTCTGCCTCAGCCTTCCAAGTAGCCAGAACTACAGGCGTGTGCTACCACACCCGGGTAAATTTTGATTTATTGTAGAGATGAGGTCTCACCAAGTTGCCCAGGTGGTCTTGAACCTGCGGGCTCAGGCAATTCACTCAGCTCAGCCTCCCAAACTGCTGGGATTACAGGCTGAGCCACCAAGCCCAGCCACTAATATATTATTTAAATGTTCCAGTCTGATGTTTGTGTAAGATAACAGAATTGCCATTTTAACTTTAATTTTTCAATTTACTTGGAAATTGAGCATCTTTTCATATGTTCACAGGTTACTTGCCTTTTTATAAACACTCTATTCACATATTTTGCTCATATGTTCACCTAGTTTGTATATTTCTTCACAGTTATTAATTCATAAGAGTCCCTCATATTATGACTCAATTTCCCCCAAATCTATCACTTGACTTTCACTTTATGCTGAATTCTTGGTGAGAAAGCTCACATCTTGCCATCTTGTTAGTGTCATTCACTGGTTCCTTGCTTTATCTATTTGGAGAGATTATAGCTTCCTATTTTCTGGGTGTTTTTTTTTGGGGGGGTGGGTGTATGTCAACATATTTGCTTTGAAGGATTAGTTATGTATTCCATTCTGTCTGGTTTGTTTTGTTTTTTATTGGATACGTTTTCTCAGAGATTCTTTGTAATTTACCTGTTGAATTTCTTTTTTCCCCCACTGGGTTGCTTTGACACTAGATGGCACCTCAAGCCCAGGTTTGCCTCTGCTCTAGCAAACAATCAGAACACTGCCCATCCTGAAAGGGGAGGTCCCAAAGGGGACATCACAGCAGTATGGGAAGGCTGGCTAGGGGTTTTTCATTAAATAATGAAACGGTACCTCCCACAGCATGGTGCTGCTGAATAGTTACTCTGCTTTAGCATATTCTTTCACCTAGTTACAGAGCAGTTTCCAGAGCTGAGGCTAGTAGTCCCGCTGCCTTTGTCCCTAGCTGTCCTCAGGGATAGTTCTCTCTTCAGGTACTCACAATGCTTCTTGTGGGTTGAGGCAAAAACCAGTCTTCTCCCAGGGAACACAAGATGATGGAGAATCTGGTTGTTCACTTTGACCTTTCTTTTTCTAGTGTATAAATTATGAGTCCTGGGGAAAATTTTTCTGAGCTCGGTGCTGAACAGATTAGAAGGAGGGACATTGCAGATATGGACATTTAAATCTCTTACGTCTGCTCGAAGCTTTTTCACCTCTCTGTGGCCCTAGGAACTGTCCCATTCTCATATTTAAGTTGTAGGATATTGCTGGTGATAATCTCAGCACTATACATTTGTTTGGGGGGCTATTAAAGCCAGATTGCTCCTATACTGTACATTTTCAATGCTTATATTAGTCAAAACAACTAGGCAAATGTTCTGCAAGGAACTGAACAACTGTTTTCTAAAAAGAACTTGAAAAAATCTCACATAACAAGATATCTTCATGTTAAAGTCTAGGATAGTTCTTGGGCTCAAAAGTAGCATCATGAATTTATCCCCATTCTTTTGCTCTTCTATCTACAGTGTTTTAGCTTTTTATCCTCAGCCTAAATATTGACTTTTGAGCATAAGATAGTTTCCAAGACTCAAGCATCATGTCTTCACATGGTTGTGTTCAAAGGTAGGAATGAGGGGCACTAGGGCACTGATAAAACTCTCTTTACAATGAAGAGGGAATAGCTCTTGGATGAGTCAACAGTGTTTTCAGAGGCCAAGCAGATACTTTTCTTTATAGCTTCTAGTGTTTAAATGGATTTCTTTGATCTATAGGTGGTATGTTTAATCTCTCAACTTTTTGTTGTTGTATGTTTTATATTTAGGTTTCTAGTCTATTTATAATTTAGTTTTTTTATGATTTGGATAAAAATCACAGAAATCTAATCTTACTTGTCTTTGAATGGATTGTTAGTTTTGTCAGCATCATTTATTAAATAAGCCAGCTTTCCTCACAAAAGAAAAATACCAGCATATATCCAATATTCATGCATTCTGGAGTGTTTTGGATTCTTTATTCTTTTCTACTGGTCTCATCTTATGACATGGGCTAATTAATTATTTGTTTTGTAATAATTGTTTAAAAATATTTCTCATTCCAGGTAAGTCAAATGCT
Source organism: Tarsius wallacei (assembly GCA_963574415.1). Taxonomy (NCBI): domain Eukaryota; kingdom Metazoa; phylum Chordata; class Mammalia; order Primates; family Tarsiidae; genus Tarsius; species Tarsius wallacei. The sequence goes on from CAUYQG010020838.1 coordinate 5,769, forward strand.
TTTCAACCATTTTTCACGTTTTCTTGGCTCTTACTAAATGTACTATTTCACAGGAAACTTTGACTCATTTTATTCAATTTCAAAAAGAACAGACCAAGAGCTGGTCAGATTCTGCTGGGATTAAAATGCATTAACTTTATGCATTATTTTCGTTAAAGTTGACATTTTAAACATATTAACTTTTCCCATCTTAGAATATGATAAATGTTCATATTTGTCTGTTTTTGTGTCATTGTCTCAATTTTTTTAGTTTTCCTTATTTTCTAGGTTAATCTTAAGTTTATTTTAAGAATCGTATAGGCCTGTTTACTATTGTGAGGGAACAATGATATTGTGAGGGAATTTTTTGCATATGTCTAAGAACACATTGATTTTTTAATATTTATTTTATGCAGATACCCTAGCATGTTTTCTAGAAATATTTTAACATATAATTAGAATTTCCAAATGTATAATTATATCTCCAATAGCCTATATATCAATTACTTTATTTTTCTAATTATTGCATTTTCTAGAACTCCCAAAACAGCATATCATAATGATGTTACTAGGTGCCCCTAATTTCTGATTTTAATTTAAGTAGTTTTCTTGCTTAACAACTCAGAATGATAAAAAATGATTATTTGCTGATGGGTTTGGGAAAATAGTAAATATCAAAATATGAATATTTTATTTATGCAGTTTTCTTCTATTTTCATTTTACTTATATATTTTTAAATGACTATTCAATTATCTCAAATACTTTTTTTTTTAGTCATATCACACGTCTGTCTTTAATTCTAAGTGAACCATCCAAACAATAGCCAGAAATAATGACAAAGAGTAAAGGGAAACAAATGAAAATAACTCACAATATGATACCTTGTAGATAAACTTTACATACTTGAAAAAAAAATGTTTTTGAGCCTGAGTCTCACTTGATCACCCAGGCTGGAGTGCAGTGGCACACTGATCCACTGCAGCCTTGAACTACTGGGCTCAGGCGATCCTTCTGCTTCAGCCTTCCAAGAAGCTGGGATGTCAGATACGTCCCACTAACAACCAGCTAATTTTTAAATTTTTTTGTAGAGATGGGGCCTTTTTATGTTTCCTAGGCCGGTCTCCAACTCCTGGACTAAAGTGATCCTCCTGCCTCGACCCCCCAAAATGGTGGGACTAGAGGCATGCACCATCATGTCCGACCGATGTGTTTTTGTATTTTCTAAGACCCATCTCCAGAGTGCATTGACATATATCTTTGATTAGTTATGAGAGAAATGAAGGCATTGCCATATTCTGTACATTCACAGGAGTTTTTTCCAGTCTGAATCCTTTCATGTACTAGAAGGCTACTGGGAAAATGGTGTGCTTTACCATTTTTTACGTTAGGAAAGCTTTTCCCTAGTGTGAGCCTTTTCATGTGCTCAAAAGTAACTTATACAACTGAATACTTTCCTGCACTCCTTACATTCATAGGGTTTCTCTCCAGTGTGAGTTCTTTCATGAATTTGAAGAGAAGCAGACCACCCATAGGCCTTACCACTCCTTTCACATTCATAGGGTTTTTCTCTAGTGTGAAATCTTTTGTCTTTGAAAGCAACTAGAATAATTGAAGGCCTTACCACATTTATCTACAGGGTTTCTTTCCAGTATAAATTCTTTCATTAAAACCTTTGCCACATGTTTTATATTCAAACACATTCATCAAGTTTTCCTCTAGTATGAGATTTTTCATGTTTTTGAATGGAAAACTGAATGTTTTCCCACATTCCTTGTACTCACAGGCTGTCTCTCGAGTATGAGTTCTGATTTCATGTGTTTGAAGGTAAGAGAAAAAAATGAATGCTCCATCACACTGTTACATTCATAAGGCTTTTCTCCAGTGTGAGTTCTAACGTGTACTTGACAGGTACTAGGATTACTTCTTTCAAATACTTTTCAGCATCTATTGTTCAATTATATGACTCTCTTTTAACAAAATGATGTAATAAATTATTTTAAGAAATTTCCAGATATTGAACTATCCTTGCATTCTTGAAGTGAAACCCACCAATTTTCAATATACTTCTAGATTCTATCTGTAAATATTTTATCTAGAATTTTTGCATTTGTATATTTTACAAATATATTTTATATTTTTCATTTTTAAAGTTTACTGTGCTATTTGAAAATGTGGGTTTGTTTTTGTTTGTCTGTTTTGTTTGCTTTGAAGGTGCAGGACCATAAGGGAGAATCAGGAGCCTAAGGCTCCTGAGATGCCAGCTCCATCTAAGGCAAGGGTTTGAGAGCCATTTTGGAGTGAGTAGAAGGACAAAGCATAGACAACCTTTCCGAGGACTCCACATCTCCCCTTCTCCACTTTTGCCGTGCTTAATCTGGGGTCTTGCCCCAGTGCTATTCCTTATCCCACCCTCAAGTTTGGGACACACTTCTCCCCACAGTGAAACCTGATGGCATCCCCATCCATCCTGGACCCAAGCTATGAGCCTCCTCTGGGTCTCCATTTTCTCCTGTGCAAATGGAAGGATCTGATGACCTCAGGGCTGTTCCTTCTAGAGCCCCTTTCTGCCCTCCCTGACATGAAACCCTTTGGGTTTCCCAATGTGTTGGGCCAGGGTAGAAATCCTGGGTAGGGAGAAGCAGGGCTAAGATGCCTTCCATCCACCCCACATTGAGACCAGTGGACCCCAAGTAGTGGTCTTGCAGATTGGTATAGACCCTGATGCACCACTCCCACTGCTCTGTCCTTCTGGGGTGACTCAGTCACCAAGAGTACTGCTATATTAGCTTTATGGTGATTTGAGGAGACTTTCCTTTTTTCTCATTATCAAGGAGGACTTAATCTTTATAATTTTCTTTTCTGTAAAGGTCAGGAAGAACTCATTTGTGAAACTGACTGGTTTTGCTGCCTTTTTATATGGCAGACCTCTGAATTACCTTTCTAATTGTTTCTTTTATATTTGTTTGGCCATTCCATTTTTTCACTTTTTCTTGTTCCTATCTTGATCATTTACATTTGCTAAGAGATCAGTATCTTTGAATCTTAAAGCTTACCACAATTTGTGTTTAGTACTCTTGTATATGAAATATGACAATTAAGTTCATGAACTCATCCTAGAAAAACTGCTACAGACCTCATTGCTGAATATCACTATGACCACCTTCGAAGTACTCCTCTGGGGAATCTATGCATCAACACCAGTGCCTAGTCCACCCATCAAAGCAGTTTTGCAACTCTTTCTCTGGAATGGCAAAAGCTATCTTTGCAAGAATGTCAGAGTTTGAATTAGAGCAACAAACATTATTCTTGTTAAACTTGACAAAAGTGGAAGCAAAATCAGGGATATGTTAGTCCAAGTTTAAGGGGATAATGTCACGAGGAAAATGGCCGTATACAAATTACACATTTTTCTGAGGGGAGAGAAGGCCTCACTACCAAAGAGAAGTCAGGACATCCAGTAGCAAACAGAACTGACTACAACATTGCAAAAATTTGTTGAATTTTGCATCAAAATCATAGGCTGACTGTGAGAAGCATAGTAGACCAAATAAACATTGATAGAGAAACAGTTAGGAAAATCTTAACAGAAAATCTTAGCATGATTTGGTGTGTGCAAAAGTGGTCCCAAAAGAGCCCTTGAATCACAACAGTGCACCAACTCACTCAGCATTGTCTGTGAGGGAGTTTTTAGCCAGTAAACAAATAACTGTATTGGAACACCATTTCTACTCATCTGATCTGACCTCCAATGATTTTTTTCTTTACCTGAAGATAAAGGCAATATTAAAAGGAAGATATTTGATGACATTCAAGATATCAAGGGTAATACAATGACAGCTCTGATGGTCATTCCAGAAAAAGAGTTCCAAACTGCTTTGACCGGTAGACTAAGCACTGGTGTCAGTGCCTAGCTTCTGAAGGGGAGTCCTTAGAAGGTGACCATAGTAATATTCAGCAATGAGGTCTGTAGCACTTTTTCTGAGATGAGTTCATGGACTTAATTGTCATACCTCATAATTAACTTTATTTCTTCTGGACTATGTCTCCTTTTTCAATCCATTTGATTTTCACCTTTTGTTTTGTTTTTCAACTTTAATCCCATTCTCAAAAGATTTCTTTTACAGTCTTGAAACAAAATACTTTTGGGATATATTGATTTTTTTTCTATTGGTTTTTTTAAAGTTTTAGGAATTCATTTTACCTTAATATTACCTATTTTCTGATGTTTTGGTCCTTTTTTTGCTGTTATTCTGCTCAATTCTTAAGATGGTCATTATCTCCTACTCTTTAATATGTTCTTATTAAGAATAAAGGGATTTAATGTCATATGTTGTTTTCTTAGACTTGCTATCTGCTATAACTTGCTATAAGAAATATTGCTTTTACTTACACTATAGGGAGCTTATAATTTCAGTTTTGTTTTTCCTTTGATTCAAACGTAACTTTGAATTGTGTTTTCAATTGGCTATGGCATTTTGATTACCTACCTATTAATTAAATTATAACCTGATAATTCATCCTGTAAAATCTCTACTTTAAAAAAATTTGTTAGACTTTTTCTTCTAATTAAGTAGGTAAACAAATTTGTAAATATTACATGGGCCTGCATGCCATTCTGCGATTGAATGATATAAAATTCTAGATGAATAGAAATAAGTTTTTGTCTCTAAAGTTAAATATTTCTGTCTTCTTTTACTAATAAAATTGTGTGATTCTAAAATACATTTTCTGATCTCTTCCATTATGTTTATATTAATATCAACTCTCTTCTCATTCTGCTAGGTTCTGATAGCTATCATATTGCTGGACACAAAGAATAATCATCTATGTCTTCCTTGTGACTTGCCCTTTTTTTTTTCATTATATAACAGCCCTCTTTAAGTTGTTTGATTCATTCAGCTTTAAATTCCATCTTGTCTGCTATTAATATTGTAACTCCAATCTTTTTCACATTTGCATTTCTTTGATATTTCTCAGCTTATCTTTTTATTTTAATAGTGTTTCTTGTAAGCAACATATAACAGATCTTGTTGCTTAACTCAATACAATGAATTTTTTGTTTGTTTGTTTTTTGAGTTGGTGTCTCACTACGTTGCCCAGGCTGGAGTGTAGTGGCACGCTCACAGCCACCCCAGCGTCAACCTGCTGGGCTCAGGTGATCCTTCTGCCTGAACCTTCCAAGTAGCTGGAACTACAGGAGTGCACTACCACGCCCAGCTAATTTTTTAAAAAATTTATTGTAGAGACGAGGTCTCACCAAGTTGCCCAGGCTGGTCTTGAACGCTTGGGCTCAGACAATTCCCTCATCTCAGCCTCCCAAAGTGCTGGGATTATAGGCTTGAGCCACTGTGCTCAGCCAACAAATTCTTTTCATAAGAGACCTTGAGATGTTTATATTTATTGTTGCTGTTATTCTGACTTTTTTCTACAACACTTATTGTTTTACTTTTTTATCTCCTTCTGTTATTCCAACCTTTTCCCCCTTATTAATTTGAGAAACATACTGCACTTGACCTTGTTTATATGATTATCTACCTCTCTTGGGCATCGACAATCAAATTCATATTTTTCTACTATTACATAAAAATAAGATAGTAATCATTTATCATACAATTATATTTTATTTGATGTTGTCTTTTTTTATCCCCAATAGATAAGACATTTAGAATTTGCTTTATTATTCTATTCTTCCCTGCCATCTCTACACTCCACCCTCAGATTTAGACTTCCAGATACTTTTACTTTCTTTCCTGTCTTCCCTCTACCTTCTAGAAGGCACTAAGATCCCATAGTTTTGTTTTTTGACTTGGGGTCTCATTCTTACACCCATACTGGAGTGTAGTGCCATCATCATGGCTCACTAAAGCTTTGAACTCCTGGGCCCAGGCAATCCTTCTGCCTCAGCTTCCCAAGTATCTGGGACTACAGGCATATGCCACTACACCCAACTACTTTTTTTTATTTTTGTGGAGATGAGGTCTCGCTATGTTGCCCAAGCTGGTTTCAAACTCCTGGGCTCAAGCGATCATTGTACCTCAGCTTCTCCAGGTGCTGGCATTATAGGTGTGAGCCACCATGCCTGACCAGTTTGTTTTTGTTTTCTTGTGTTTTAATTCTCCATTGCTGTGCTTCATTCCAAATTTAACTATTCTTACATACCACTTATACCATTGTATAAGTGATTGTCTAACACAATGATGTTAACTAGATACATAGCAATCTTCATTGTTCACCATTATTTCTTTTTATTTTTCCTGTCTTATTTTGAGGTCTCTGTTCTGGTTGGCTTTGTCATTGGGTAGATTTATTTCTCAAAAATTTACCTTAGATAATGTAAATAATATATTCTAGCCGGGCTCGGTGGCTCAGCCTGTAATCCCGCGCCTTTGGGAGGCTGAGGTGAGTAGATTGCCTGAGCCCACGGGTTCGAGACCCGCCTGGGCAGGCGAGACCTCATCTCTACAATAAATAAAAAAAAAAATTAGCTGGGCGTGGTAGCGCGCGCCTGTAGTTCCAGCTACTTGAAAGGCTGAGGCGGAGCCCAGCTGGTCGAGGCTGCGGTGGCAGGGAGTGGCCACTGCACTCCAGTCTGGACGACAGAGTGAGACTCCAACTCAAAAAAAAAAAATATATATATATATTCTATGAATACTTTCATATCAACAAATGTTTCTTTTTCATCCTAGGAGCTGAAGAATATATTTCTTGAGTGTGGAAATATTAGGCTATTTTTCTATCATTTATCTATGGCTACTATTCTCTAATTTTCTTTCTTTTTTTTTTTTTTTTTGAGTTAGAGTCTCACTCTGTCACCCCGACTGGAGTGCAGCGGCACGCTCCCCGCCACCACAGCCTCGACCTGCTGGGCTCCGGCGAAGTAGCTGGAACTATAGGAGCGTGCTACCACGCCCGGCTAATTTTGATTTATTGTAGAGATGAGGTCTCGCCAAGTTGCCCAGGTGGGTCTTGAACCCACGGGCTCAGGCAATCCACTCACCTCAGCCTCCCAAAGCGCAGGATTACAGGTTGAGCCACCGAGCCCGGCTTATTCTCTAATTTTCTAGTTTCCAGTATTGTAGATTGAAAGTCCAATACTAGTCTTGTTCTTTTTCCTTTATAAGTAACTTATATCTGTCTGGAATCCTGTAAGGTTTTCTTGAATTTCAACCTACCAATATTTGCCTGGGTACATGCCTGTTTTATGAGTTCTACTTAGACCTCAATGGACTTACCAATCAACTTAGAAGTTTTTGTTGTTATTTAATATTTTCCTTTCATCCATTTGTTTAACTCCTTCTATAATGCTTATTATTGACAAGTTGAATCACGAATACCAATTCTACATTTTTGTTTTTTCCCCCCTCCAAATCTTTTTTCTCATGATTTTAATCATTTCCATTTTTTTGCTCTGTGCTTTATGACACTTTCTACACTTGAATCTTGAGATCACAAATTTGGATGTCAACACTCTTCACTCCATCCTCTGATTTATTTTTTTTTAAGTTTGACAGTCTTTTTTTTTTTTTTTTTGAAAGTAGGAAGGCTTTTTTACACCGTATCATCTCCTTAAATATTATTGTGTATTTTATTGTTGTCCAAGTTGCTATTTATGCTTTGTAACCTTTATCCCGCTCGGTTTTGTCAAAACACCTGTCCTGAGTTTTCTTTTGTTTTCCACATTTCTTAATCTGGGTTTCCATAGCTTTTATTTTTTTCATGTGTCTGCTCTTTGGGACTTCAAGCAAGCATTGGTGTACTCTAAGTAGCCACAGTCCCTTAAATCATCCAAAGCACAATTGTCTCTGCTCCCATGGGCCGACAGTATAGTTGAAAGCCTTTGGGTCCCCCAATGACAAATCAGAAGACTCTGAGACTTCTCAAAACCTCCTAGCCCAAGAGGAGTATGAACTCAACCATCCAGTCAGCTCCTTCCAGTTTCCACAAGGACCCAGAAGACCAGACTCTCTCAAGCAGGTTGATATCAACTCTCCTCATTGGGCAGATCCCTCCCGCTTGGCGTTTCCTCAGACTCCAGTATACTCTTTCATACCAGTCTCCAGGGTCTCCATGCAGCCCTTAATGGTGAAAGCACATTATTTCTTCTTGTCAGAACACTGACATCTGAGCCTTCACTTACACTATGAAGGCCTCATCTACCCGTAGGCATCAGCCTTAACTTGCCTCAGAAGGGGTAGATGGGATTGCTAAGAAGGCATGTCATTTCCCCAAATCCCCCAAGGTTGTGATTTCCAAAAGTAGAATCAAGAGGTCTTTGACAGAAAAAAATAGGTTTTATTTATCTCTTAATCCTCTTTGAGTTCATTTTCTTCACTTTTAGAATACAGAAAATGCTAACATTTTGTAGATGAATAGAGAATGCCACTTATTATAAAAGTTAAATGAGATAATATAAGCTCTGTCCCTGGCCTGGGCCTGGCCTGTGGTGGTCAATCAGTAACTGCTTATGCCCTCTCTACCTCGAGTGCCTGACATAGTCTGGTACATAGTGGGCACTCCAAATTAGTCATGGACTGAAGGATGGTTAATATTAAACTCCAGAGAAAACCTGATCAAAAGTCAACTTCAAAACAGTGGGATAGCATAAAAATATATTTCTCTGTTATCTACTTCAATAATTAATGTTTTTATTGCATGTAATTCCAAAAAAAGAGCATATTAATATATTATTTAAATGACATCTGATATTACAGGCATTTTTCAAATTATTTCTGGAATCAAAACTTCAAAATATGGTATAATAATCATGTTTGAAAACCACCCAAATATCTCAAAACAAAATGGCATAAACATAAGCTGTGAAATGAATGAAACCACTATGCGAATTTACATGTGCTTCAGTATCCTATGAGATTCATTTCAAATAAAGAAAGCAAACCACGCTAGAGGATATTTTGGCAACAGGAACAGCTATATGTTTTAAGATTCCCATTAAACATAAGCATGTCCATCTTCTAATGCATCTAATTAATCAGGAAAATGTTACTCCTAATGACAACCAGTTATCTACTTATTGGCTGTGAGTAGGCAAAGTAACAAAATGAAAAGTGACTTAGGTCTTGTTTTCTCTAAAATGGAAAGAGAAAAATGACTCTTAAAAGTTCTCTGGAACTGTGCAACTATTACTCAATATCCCCTAACATTATTTCATCCCAGACTTCTCTTTACTAGTAAGGATACTAGACAATTAGCCTACTCACTGTTCTGAGTGTTAAGTGGGCAGTACCAGTCAAATGGAGTTTACAGCTATCTTCCACAGAAGGAGGAGGGGAAACAGAATGAAGGTGACAGTACACAAAGAACAACTACCTAGCACGATTGTCCTGTGACCTCCTGAAGAGGAACAGGCAAGGAGAACACAGTGTTGGTTCTTGGCAGGGTTATAGTATAGTAACCCCTATTAAGATCATCCCAACCCAAGTAAGTGTCTCTTGAATTTTTCTACTCTTCTAGGTAGGTTCCTTCATTTAGCAATTATTTATTGAATTTATAACTATTAAGTGCCAGGTACTATTCTCGGATGTGGGAATTGGATTATAAGACACAGCTCTTGTCCTTTAGAGTTTTTAAGTATTTTTTGAAAGAGGTAATTTTAAAAACCCATGAAATTATGGCATAAGAACACTGTTATAATTGAATTTAAAAGTTCAGTGGAAAATAACAGAAAGAGAAACTTTAAGAGCTCAGCGCATAATAGGATTCAATAAATATTAAACAAAAGCACAAATGAATGAATGAATAAATGAATTAAAGACCATCAAGATTAGGGAAGGCTTCACAAGGAAAAATAAACCAAAAACATTTGAATTGAGGTTCGACAAAAGCTTGAATTTTCAGGAGATCCTGTTCAGTAAATGGTGCTGGGAATACTGGCTGACCACATGCAGAAGACTGAAACAGGACCCCTATCTATCACCATACACAAAAATTAACTCTAAATGGATCAAAGACCTGAATGTAAAACCTCAAACTATAAGAATCTTAGAAAGTGCAGGAGACACCCTTATGAAAATTGGAACTGGGAACCAATTCCTATTCAGAACCCTAAAGGCCAATACCTTAAGAAATAAAATAGACAAGTG
>CAUYQG010020851.1:0-68729 GCA_963574415.1 Tarsius wallacei
CAGCCTAAAATTTTTAATGTTAAAGAAAGAAGTTTTCTTTCAGTTAGGCCCTCAAAAGAACTCTCATAGTTTAGTCAGATTGATTTCTTTGAAAAGAAATTACATCGTTTTTGCCTCACAGTTTCCCATTGAATCTCAGCGGCTTGCCCAGCACAGAAATAGGTTTTACCAGGCTGAATTTCATAGGGTCCTCTAAAGAACCCTACATAAAAAGATGGTGACTTTATCTTTATGGATTTCCATAATGATTTATGAATGAATTTATGGATGAAAGGCAGCTTGCCAATCCTCTACTGAGTTGCTATTTGTAGAAAGGTGACATATTTTAGCCAACAGTTCAACAATTTCATCCTTTAAAACTTTCAGGTAAACATGTTGAGTTAAAGAAGTCAGACACAAATGAGACATACAATACAGTTACATTTAAATGAAGTTTAAGAACAGGCAAATCTGAGACAAGTCAGAATAGCGATTAGCTGGAGGGAGGCTATTGACTGGGAAGAAAACAAGGTTGATGGAAACGTTCTATACTTTAATGTAGGTCATGAATACATGGATACATATGGAGGTAAAAATTCATCAAGTTCTATGTATGCTTGAAATTTATGCAAGTTTAACTACATAAAAATCACCCTAAAAACAAACACCCTGCAGGCTTCATCATACTTTCTAGTGATCTGTCTGTATTCATTATGTTGATATAACTGAGAATATTCTAAGCATTTATCAATTCTGGAAGAATAGAACCCTTCCCCACAACTGTTTCTCCATTGAGAAGATGAATATTGATATTCATCAATAAAGATGAAATCCAAGGAATTCATTAGCATCTCTGTTCCCTCCTTTTCCATATCTGGGATTCTTCTTATATCATAGTCATCAACGGGTCCCACTGATTCTCTGGATGACTTTTGCCTTCTGATGTATTTGTGAATTCTGTTATTGCTTCTGAGGTCTTCTATACAGTGCTTAGAAAAATCTTTTTGTATCCTGAATTGTACCTCACATCTTTAAAAAAAAAAATCTCTTTGTCCTGGACTTGGCATTTGCTTTGATGCATTTGATAAGCTCCCCAATTTTTCTTGTTTTGATTATATATCTATCTCTTTTCAAAATATTTTCTGTAACTGCAATGAAGTCATGCTTTTTTGATCTCACGTTCCAAAGTTTTTCTTAATTGTGTAAACCACAGTTCTTCTAACTCCTTTTCCCCAGATTTCCAGAGCGATAATTTTTCTAATGTTTTGTTTTTTTAGAGATGGGTCTTGCTTTCTTCCCAGGCTGTTCTTGAACTCCTGGCTTCAAGTGATTCTCCCACCTCAGCCTCCTGAGCAGCTGGGATTACAGATTGAGCCACCATGCTTGGCCAAAGGAATAAACTTAAAGGCTCTACTTGTTTAAGATTCTTACTTTAAACTTTCAAACTTCCTCAAAATTTTACCTAAAAAAAGATTAAAATCCTTACTTTTCACTGTCCAAACCACTAAGTCTTATAGTAAAATCCACCACAGGTAGGCTTCAATCTACCTTTCTAGCTTTCCCTCCCAAGACATTTAGCAAGTCTGCCCCTACCCCACCTATAGTAATCTAATTGTTCCAATAAGCAAATCTTTCAGATATTAATAACATATATAATGAAAATGTTGGTACTCTAAACTAGTGAATTAGAAGGGTGTCAGTGGGCAGAAATGTGTCTATTTTTATACACATGCTACAGAGCACTACAAAGCAAAAAATATATAATAAATTGTACATGCATATCATTGGGGAAATGGAACATCTCACTTCTCCAAATCCTTTTTACTTTAACTGTTCCTTCTGCCTGGAATAAGGCATAACATTCCTTCTCGAACATATTTATCAGCTAAAGTACTTTTCAAGGCCAGTTCAGGTTTTACTTCTCTAGGGAACTGTGAGTCTCCAGTTGGAATTCATCTTTTTATAATCCTACTCTCACATATTTCACTATTGCCTTTATCACAGTTTATCACCACAACGATTTACACTCACTCACATACATGGAGTATACATGGTCCATTGTGCCCAGAGATTGTTAAACGGTGAGGCACTGATAGGCAGGATCTAAGTGTTATTCATCTTTAGTACGTATCACAGCACTGAGAATGTTTTGTACAAGATGTGGATTTAATAAGATTCGCTGAATTGTATAGCCAAACAACAGATTTTTACTATTGCTTCTCTTATCTGTTAGCTACAACTATCACATAGTCATCACCAGTTTATTCCCATTGGATACATAGCTTGAATAAAAAAGCATTTAAAATAAATAAGCCACCACCTAGTGCTCTGGGCCCCTTTATGATTCCACAGAATTCTTTTTGTCTTGTTTTTTTTGGTTTTGGGGTGTGTGTGGTAATTATGTTTATTTTAACAGACTGTTTTGTTTACATTTCTTAGCTTTATCAGGCCGTTTCTGAAGTACAGAGAAACTATTTCTGGCTGTTCTGTTTTCCAAGGTCATAGAAATCTATTACTTCTATGAGTCTGCTATGTACCACCTAAGACTTTAAGTTATAAAACCCATTGTTTATTCTGGAACTGACTTGCAAGATATAATTACCTGCCTAGGACAAACAATAAAATACAAAAACATTCTCCCTTTAGAAAATAACTTATTATTGGACCATGTAAAAGAATCTTACTTTATTCAAGACTAGAAAATTTTGGAGCAAGAAAGTTGCCAGCTGTACATGTAAATTGAAATACACAAAAATTTCAAGCCAAAAGTCAGTATCACAGTGAAGTGCTGAGTTAAAGAAGCATGCCCACTCATATCAGAAATAGAACAGAGATGCTTACCACCATCATTCCTGTTCCAAATTATTCTGCACACATAAGCCACTGCAATTACAACACAGAAAGAAATGAAGTGTAAAAAAAATCTGCAAAGTTATGCACCTGGAAAACCCATGAGTTTCAGCTGCAAAAATTATTAAAAATTAAAATTCAACAAGGGGCTGTGTAGAGAATAGAAGAAATAAACAAACTTTACATGTAAACTATGTAGAAAAATACTTCAGTTTTAGTAACTTGAAAAGATAAAGTATTTAGATTTAATGGGAGTTATCTAAGATCTACATTAAGAAAGTTTTTTAAAAAGCTACAAAGAAATGGTACCAATAAGGTTTAAATAAAGGCAAAGGCGTATTTTATTCTTAGATTAAATGACAGATAGAAAGACATCAGCCATTTCTCTCCTTAAATTTTGTAAATTCAACCTGATCTCAGTAAAGATACAAAAGGATTTTATTGGGAACTAATAATTCTAAATTTATATGAAGTCCAAGAGACTAAATTTTATATGAAAAAATAAATGAGAGCAATCTGCAAAATTCCAAAGTGAAGAACAGTAAGTGGGAACAGTTACTAGAAGATATTAAGATATGCTCTAAAACTACATAGAGTAAAATAGTTTAGTACTGGAATATTAACAGATCAAGAGGAACAGACGAGAACTGAGAAAGAGATGGGAATACAAATGCTTTTATAAGTATATGAAAAGATATTCCTATCATAGATGAGAAAAAATTAAATTAAAATCATAACAATATTCTTTCACTTTTCAGGGAGAAAAAAGTTCGATGATCACACTGTATTGGTAAGTACTAGGATATGCTACTGGCAACTGTAACCTGATCAATCTCTGTGGGGGCATTTTTTGCAATAAATCTTAACAAAAAACGCGCCTACCTTCGAACCAGCAATTTTGCCACCAGAAACTGTCTCCGACAGATACTCTCCCCAAGAGGTTCACAAAGGAGATTATCTGTAACACATGATTTGCAATTGTAGAAAAACTAGAAACAACCTAATGTTACTGATATATTTGGTTAGATAAATGACAGTATATCTAAGCAACAGAACACTATGAAACTTTTTAGCAATGCTATGCAGATATATTTTGAGATCTAAGAACACTAGTTTCATAAATTGTGTTTTATATCAGCAACCAAAACTATACCCTAAACTTTAAGCAACAGTGAACTGATTTTCAAATTAGTTGAGAAGCATGAATGTGTAAGTGGTAGAACTGTATCTTCTAGGTAAATATCCACAATTCTAAACTCTCCCTTGAGGTAATACAAATACAAGTGTGTTCAAAACAGTTTTTTCAAAAAAAATTTGAAAGGAGCATTGAAATTATTTCATTGTTGGTGCAAAAGTATCTTGAAAATAAAATACTTGGGATCTCGTTAAATGCAGCTCCTGTTCATTAAGTGTGGGTGTGCAGTTTTACAAAATGAGGTAGTTCTAGATATTGATATGAAATAAGCTGAAAGATACATGTCTAACTTGAAAAAGGAAAAGCAATATGCCAAACCAATGTGAATATTTATGTAAAAAATTAAAAAGGAATTAAAAATTGCACACAAGCACAACAATCCACAGAATATCTCTGAAAACCACAAAAGAAACTGATAACTGAGATTGCTCCTTGGAAGGAGAAGAAAGGGGAGGAAATCTTGTCACTATTTTGTTTTACCTGTCATACAATCTTCTTTTTTTTTTAAATGTGCATGTATTACATAAATTTAAGAAATGACAAAAAGATACTCAATATTACTAATCATTAGGGACATGCAAATCAATATCCCTAGCTACCACTTCACACCTGTTAGGATGTTCATTATTTATTTATTTATTTTTGAGTCTGAGTCTCACTCTGTTGCCCAGCCTGGAGTGCAGTGGCACACTCATGGCCACCACAGTGTCGACTGCTGGGCTCCAGTGGTCCTTTCGCCTCAGACTTCCAAGTAGCCAGAACTACAGGCGCACGCTACCACGCCTGGCTAAGTTTTGGTTTATTGTAAAGGTCTCATCAAGTTGCCCAGGCTGATCTCGTAACCCTGGGCTCAGGCAATCCTCCTGCCTCGGGCTCCCAAAGTGCTGGGATTACAGGCTTGAGTCACTGTGCTGGCAGGTTGTCCATTATTAAATATATATACACACCGCGCATACATACACACACCACAAACAACAAAAGTTAAAAATGATAAGTGTTGGCAAGAATCTGGAGAAATCAGAACCCCATGCATTGTTGGTGGGAATATAAAATGATGCACGTGTAGCCAATGTGGAAAATACATCAATTCCTCAAAAAATTATATATAAAATGACTGTATGATCCAGCAATCCCATTTTGGGGTGTATGCCCAAAGAATTAGAAGCAACAATGTAAACAGATATTCTCACACTCATGTTCACAGCAGCATTATTGACAATAGCTAAAGAGAAGATGCATCCTAAGTGCCCATTGAGGGATTAATGCATAAACAATACATACAATGAAATATTAGCTGCAAAAAGAAAAGACATTCTGACACATGCTACAAAATGGATAGATCTTGAGGACATTATGCTAAGTGAAACAAGCCAGACACAAAAGGACAAATACTGTATGATTCCACTTACATGAGTTCCCTGGAATAGTCAAATTCATAGAGACAGAAAGTCAGAATGGGTGTTGCCAAGGGTTGGAAGGGAGTAGGGAATGGGGAGATAGTGTTTAATGGGTAAAGTTTAGGAAGATGAAAACGTTCTGGTGATGGATGGCATTGCACAACAATGTAAATGTACTTAATGCCACTGAATTGTTCACTTAAAAATGATTAAGTGGTAAATTTTATGTTGTGTGTATTTTACCACATTTTAAAAAGAAGTAATGGCTCGGTGTGGTGGCTCAAGCCTGTAATCCCAGCACTTTGGGAGGCCGAGGCGCGAGGACTGCCTAAACCCACGAGTTTGAGACCAGCCTGGAGCAATCTGGTGAGACCTCCTCTCTGCAATAAATGAAAAAATTAGCCAGGCATGGTAGCGTGCGCCTGTAGTTCTGGCTACTTGGAAGGCTGAGGCGAAGAAGCGTCTGAGCCCAGCAGGTCTATGCTGGGGTGGCCGTGAGCATGCCACTGCATTCCAACCTGGGCAACAGAGTGAGACTCCAACTCAAAAAAAAAGAAAGAAGAAATGCACAAATAGAAAAATTTGAAAGACCTATAGCAGGTAAAGAAATTGAATTAGTCAATTAAAAATCTTAGCTGGGCACAGTGGCTCATGCCTGTGATCCCAGCACTTTGGGAAGTGGAGGCAAAAGGATTGCCTGAGACTGCGGGTTCGAGACGAGCCTGGGCAACATGGTGAGACCTTGCCTCTACAATAAATCAAAAATTAGCTGGGCATGGTGGCACACATCTATAGTTCCAGCTACTTGGAAGGCAGAGGTGGAAGGATCACCTGAGCCCAGCAGGTTGAGGCTGCAGTGGCCATAAGCAGCGTGCCACTGCACTCCAGCCTGGGTGACAGAGTGAAAATCTGACTTAAAAAAATAAAATAAAATAGGGCCTCACTCATGCCTATAATCCCAGCATTTTGGGAGACCGAGGTGAGAAGACTGCCTGAGCCCATGGGTTCAAGACCAGTTTCAATAAACCAAAATAAAATAAAATAAAATAAAAATTAGCTGGGCTTGGTGGCACATACCTGTAGTTCCAGTTACTTAGAAGGCTGAGGCAGAAGGATTGCCTGAGTCCAGCAGGTAGAGGCTGCGGTGGCTATGAGCGTGCCACTGCACTCCAGCCTGGGTGAGAGTGAGACTCCAATTCAAAAAATAAAAATAAATACTAAAATAAAATAAAATAAAAATCTTCCCATAAAGAAAAGCCTAGGTCCAAGTGGCTTCACTGATGAACTCTAACAAACATTTAAAGAAGTAATACTAATTCTTCATATACTCTTGTGGAGCATACAGGAGGAGGGAACATTTCCCAACTTATCCTATGAAAAGTTTCCACTTTGGTAAACTTTGGTATCAGGGTAATATTACCCTGATACCAAAGTTAGACAAAGACATCACAGAAGAACTATCACAGAGCAATATCACTCGTGAATACATATACAAAAATCCTCAATGAAATATTAGCAGCTAAATCGGGTAATATACACAAAAGACTCACACCATGACCAAGTGGGATTTACCCCAGGAATGCAAGACTGGTTTCAGATCCAAAATTAAATTAAATTAAATTAATATGAGATTAATATAAGGACAAAAACCATATGGCCATCATGACAGATGAATCAAATGCATTTGACAAAATCCTAGACCCATTTATGATAAAAACACTCATCAACCGGGACAGAAGGGAATGTCCTTAACGTGATAAAGGGCATCTATGAAAAACCTACAGCTCACAACACATTTAGTAGCGAACAACTGATGATTTTGTCCTTAAGATCAGAAACAAATCAAGGATGCCTGCTTACACTACCTCTATTCAACATTGTACTGGAGGATTGGGCTAATACAATCAAGAGAAAATATGGAGAAATTAGAAACAAAAACTTATGTCAAATCATAATGGCCGAAAAGTGGAAACTAACCAGATGTCTATCACTTGATGCAGGAATAGACAAAACATAGACTATTCATGTAGTAGAATATTGAGCACTAAAAAGGAACTGCTGATACATGCTACAACATGGATGAAACTCAAAAACATTACGCCATGAAAGTCCTCATATTGTATGAGCTAATATGAAGTGACCAGAAAGGGCAACTCTATAGACACAGTAGATTAGTGGTAGCCTGGGCCGGGAGGTGGTAATGGGGACTGACTGCTAAGGGGCTCAAGAGATCTTTCTGGGGTGATGAAAATATTCTAAATCCAGACTGTGGTGATGGTTACACAACTCTGTAAATTTACTAAAAGTGATTGTGTCTTATGCTTTAAATGCAGGAATGTCATGATATGTAAATTATACCTTAATAAACCTGTCTGAACAATGCAAAAAAGGTAATCACTATAATAATATTCTTCACATATTATTATTATTTAGATTAGAAAATATAATTTATTTAGAAAGTCAGTTACAGAGAAAGAAAGAGGAGATTCACCTCCCCAAAGTAGGGAAGGGGAACCAAAGCTTAAGGAAACATGGCCTGACCACAGCTCAAAGAGCTCATGGCCACACTACAGCTTAACAAGGCAAAGGCCCCTTCACATTTTAAAAGTGCTGCTTTTACCTATATTTCCATATGCTGGAAAAAAAATAATAGAAAGATGTAACAAACTGAAATAGAAAAATGGTCCAGGAGTGGTGGTTCACACCTGTAATCCCAGCACTTTGGGAGGTGGAGGTGGGAGGACTGCCTGAGCCCAGGGGTTCGAGACCAGTCTAGCAACTTGGTGAGACCTCATCTCTATAACAAATAAAAAAAGAAAAAAAAGTTGTCCAGGAATGGTGGCATGTACCTGTAGTTCCAGCTAGCTAGGTTGAGGCTGTGGTGGCTATTAAGTGTGACACTGCATTCCAGCCTGGGTGACAGAGTGAGACTCCAACTCAAAATTAAAAAAAAAAAAAAGAAAAATGTAGAAATACTCTATTTAGAAAAAGGGAATCTCTGTGTAAGCCACAAATCTGAGAAACAGATTATGCAAGACATTTTGTTATTCGCCTCCCCTTACCCATTAATAAATATGAGTGATGGAAAAAAAAACTTACCTTCAGGCCAAAAAAGGTGTTAGTTTTACAATTCCTATTGAAGAATCACTTTTTTTTTTTTTTTTTTTTTTGAGTTGGAGTCTCACTCTGTTGCCCAGACTGGAATGCAGTGGCCGTTCCCGGCCACTGCAGCCTCGACCTGCTGGGCCACTTTCTTGAACATCATCTGTCTGATTATCTTTGAGAGAGCTAAATTCATCAGTTGGACTTTCAGTAAATGTAAATACTTTAGATCTTTAAGGCATTCCCTTCAGATTTATGGTCAATCAAGGACAATTTAAACCTCTTATTTTTCTCACAGTGAAGTTCCCAACACAGTTTTTCATCTTGATCACTGAAGCTTGGGGCTCTCAAGCCGGCTCCTTTCTCCTGCAGGGTCTTCCCTGTTCTTCTTCCTGCACTTTCTGTTTCTACTCTTGCCTTTACTCATAATCTCTGTAAATTCTGGCATCTACTCCTTTCTGATGTGTCCTGCCTGATGTGTCTACTCCTAGCTTCAACTCACTAGCTGTCCTTTTTCTGGGTGGCATGGGGAATCTCCTTTGCCATCTATGCACACTTGCCCAGCTGCCTCTACAATCTGCTTGACCCCACAGTACCTTCACCGTAATTCTTATATCCATATACTAGCAGTTTCAAAGCAACACCATAGATCTTTCACAAAGATCTTTTAAAAGATTCTTATGGTGAAAGGGATTGGCAGTAGTGGGAAACTGTCGGGGGTGGGGGAAGGAGATTGGCAGTTGAGGGAAACTTCTAGGGGAGGAAGGGGCATATCTCAACAACAAGGTTACCTGCATAATCGTTTGCATACCTAACCCTGAATTGTACCCCACATCTTTATAATAAAAAAATTTTTTTAAATAAAATCTTCAATATTAAAAAAAAAAGATTCTTATGGCAACTTTTTTTTCTTAAATTTAAGAGATAAGGTCTTGCTCTGTCACCTAGGCTGGAATGCAGTAGTATGCTCATAGCTCACTGCAGCCTTGAATTCCTAGGCTCTGGCAATCATCCAGCCTCAGCCTCCCAAGTACCTGGGACTACAGGTGCACACTATCATGCTGGGCTAATTTTTTATTTTTATTTTTGTAGAGAGAGGGTCTTGCTATCTTGCCCGGGCTGGTCCCAAATTCCTGGCCTCAAGTAATCCTCCCACCTTGGCCTCCCAAAGCACTGGGATTACTGACCCGAGTCATCATGCCTAGCCCAGGCATTGTGTTTCTATCTGAAGAAATTTGCTCCCCTTCCTGGTACATTTTCCCACATCCATAATCAACACTCTAGGGACATTTTATTAAACACGGCTGGTCTACAGTAGACTGAGAGGGTATGATAGATGAAAGAATAAAGTTACATTCGAAAGACAAACAGTAAGAGTAAAGAAAGAGCATCATTGTCAAGGGCAGGGCACATGTATTCTCATATACTCGTGGTACAATGAAAAATTAGGGGGCTACTTGACCTTATCTGTTAAAATTTTACTAAGGCCTATCATTGGATACCACTCAATACATTTTTTACCATTACATGACAAAAATACTTGAGCCAGTGGCCTGACATCTCTACATCAGGACATTCACTGTAATACTGTTTGAATCGAAGCCTACTAGACTTTATGTTCCACACAGGGAGGGAAGAAATCTGTTTGTTCACTGCAATATGCCTAGTACCCTAAGCAATGCCTAGCACAGAGGAGGTGTTCAGGAAGATTTTCTGAGTAAATACACAAATGATGAGGGAGACGTGAGGGTTGGTTTATGCCTGGGTCTCTGCTGGTGTTCAGCAAGCCAGTAGCGAGTTTTCCATGTGGAAAGACTAGTTTTACTGGGTTTGGTGGCCATGTTGCACCCTCAGCCCTCGTGAGCTGTTCATCAAATGCATATTGCTGAGTATCAGAGCAAATGGCAGAGGGATCTGGGTACTCAGGGCAAACCAGTCACAAAATGAATGTGTTACTGCTGTTATGCTAAGGGCAATGCTGTAATGCTTGCATTAGTAGAACAACCTTCTGGCTTTGCTGATTAACCATAGGTAAGACAGTTTTTTTTTCCCATTCAACTATTATTACAAAAAAAAGTCATCATTTTTTGCCTTGGTAAGTATAAAAGATTGAATCTTCAGAATAACAGTTTTGGACTCCGAAATGCCTAAGAGTAAAATGCCCATTTTTGTCACAGAGCACTACTGAACAAGGTATATAGCCTAGCCATATGTCACTCAGAGCTTTTTAGAGTTTGAGGAAATCACGAAAGGAAAAGCCTATCAAATTGAGGTTGCGACAAAATATGACCTTTCAAAAGCTTGAAATGACATTACATCACTAAAACACATGAGGGCACTCTAATCAACCAGCAAAGAAACAGAAGAGATCGTGAAATCAAGTTGACATTCTAACAATCGAACTGCAATAGTTGACTCAAGCACTGGTAAAATTTTGAATGCTTGTAATTTATAGCGAGATTTCCTGTTCTTGGTTCAAATTCTAAGACGCCAAAAGGATTCTACAACCATGTAAACAGGAGAGAGAGTCCAACACTCTCAGATCTAAGGTGAGAATTAGCCACACCCCTTTCTAATGATTTGTTAAACTGACCTTGGGGCAAGATTTGCCCCTTTCAAGCAAAGATCCTCTATATAATCTACAATTGCACTTGGTGTTTACTTGTCTTTGCTCCATCTGTTTTCCCAGGAGAAACAGCAAGTTAAAAGTTTGAGCCAGTAGAAATGAAACAGCATTTTGCACAAGGGAGTGTAGACCATTCAAGAATGCATTTCATGGTCTTCCCGAGTTTTTAAATTTGTAAATACAACTACAGCGTATAATTTCCTCCATCAAATTCAATAAGTGTAGTATAACAAGCATTTAAACGACCTTCCTTTCAGACCTTTAGCAAGAGAGCAACAATAACTGCAGAGAGCCATGGATTCTGAGCAATCGGACTCCCTCACAAAGGATTATCATTAATCTTAAAGTCACATTCAAATTTGTGCCTCAGCAAAATTATAAATAATTCCATGTCACAGATCTTTGGGGTCAAATGTAATGGTTAAAATGGAAAGTGTTAAAACTTTAAATGCCAAGGGTATATACTGTGGTTGCATAATAAATCTTTGTTAACTGAATAATCTAGAAGATTCTCTCCATCTCTGGTACTATCTATTGGAAGCACACGCACATGCTGCATTCTTGAACTGCTTCTAACTATTTTGTTCACTTTAATCTTCATCTACTTAAATGGCTAGATTCCTGGTCATGATGTTTCAAACTTAATTTCTGTCAATGTTCTCAGTATTTTTTGTACCATGGTCTTTTGATAAGGGCCTGGTGAATTTCAGTTTCTATCTTTAGCTGAATTGGCCCATCAGGGCACTCAATTAGGTTCAATGTATACTCATAACAGAACATGTTCTAAAATGTGCTAATTTAGAAGATACATTTCTTATTTTCCTGGTCTTTCTAAAATGATTCTGGTTAATTGAAAACGCCAATGAATTTTCTTCAGTTAAATAAAGTTGCCTGAATACTACATAATATTATAAATATAGGCAGTCATTAAAATCCTTTGAGTTGGTATCTAAGGAGGAGCTATCCAATTATTACATTATGATGGCATCCGTTGTTTTTGTGTGGGTATGTGAAAAGCCACCGAGAGTGATGTGCAAAGTTAGAGAACTGTAAATGGTATCACAGAAGCTAAATTTGGAATATATATATTTATAAAAAAAGTTTAGCACTCAACTGGCAAGGAAGTTCCCAAACTTTAATTGTTTTAACCTATAATCTTTTTTAAGGTCTTAACTGAACCAAACTTGCATTTAAATCGAATTACAAATGTCCTTGAATAAAATTTCTCTCAGTACGCACTCCACCTTCCTTTCTTTAAGACATAACCTTGCATTGTGCCAGGTACTATGCAGGGTGCTGGAGTTCCTTTCCTCACTAAGCAACAGACTCTCGAGTCAGGGAGACCTGGGTTCAGATCTTGGCTCTGCTGCTTTTAGTCTGTGTAACCTTGAGCCACTTACTTCACCTTCCTGAAGCTCATATTTTTTTATCTGTAAAATGGGAATACTATCGTCTAGATCAGATAATTAAATGGGACCCCATATACCAAGTACCCAGCACACTGGCTGGCCTGCAGTAATTGCTCTATGAAAAGGTAGCAATTATTCCTTTTCACTCCGATGGCTGTTGCTTAATATAATCTTTTTAATTCCACCCTTTAATCTTTTCTCAATAGTATTCACAGATCTTGGTAATCCTTTATAAATTATTTATTGAACTCCTGTTTAGTGGGGATACTCTTTGTGCAGGCTTTGGGAATATACAAAGGCTACATGAGGGAGAACTGACACAAACCAATAATTACAAGTGCTACAAATAGGAAGTGTGCCATGGAAGCATATGACAGGGTTCTTAACTCAAAGAAGCCTTGAAGAAGGGCTATTTAAGCAGAGACCAGGAATATATGAAGAAAACAGGCAAAAAACGGTGAGGCAGGCGATGGAACATATTTCAAGTCCCAGAGACAAAAGAGGGCAGAGCAAGGTCAAGGAATGTCTGTGATGGTTAAGAAGGAAGGCAGGGAAACCAGCTCGCAGGTCTTGTTGAATTCCAAGTGTCAAGTGGAAAGAGCCCACAGTGTCGGTGGAGACTGAAGACAAACAGAACCTAGTCAAGAAACTTTCATTTAGTAAGAATCCACAAGATGTGGTCATAGGTTGTATGTGGGAGGAGTATTTTGGAAAGTCATAACCTCAAGAACAAGAATACGCTCAGTAAAATGTATTTTTGTTTTATGATATAAATTTAAAACACAGCTTACTACATATTCCTGACACTGTACACAAAGCTAAAAATTTTAGGCCACGAGAAGATTTATTCCAGCCCTTTGGGAGGCATGACACACAAGTCTAACTTACTGAGCAACAATGCTCTTGAAACCACTTTGGTATGTCGATAGAAATTCATTCATCTACGGAGTATCGATAGAACACTTCCTTTCTCTCGGAGGCACCTTTTGGTTCCTATAGGAAAAAATAATTTTCTACTTTTTTCCCTTTTTTCTCTTCCATGTTTTTATTTATTATGTAAAAGCTGGATTTATTGAGAGAACAGAAAAGCTCCCACAGTGGGAGGGGACCCGAGGGGGTTGCCCTCTTCCATTTTTTGACATCTCTAAATACATTAAGCAAGAGGATTTTATGAGCAAGCCAAAGTACATGTAAAGTAAACCCTGGCTTTCTGATACTCTCGCAAATGAGTTGTTATGGAAAAAGCTTTTCACACGTCCCTGCCTTCGTAAACCAAGCACACCAAATATAATTTGTTCTTTATGGAGAACACAGGGTCTGTATTCCAGCCATTAGGGTACCTAGCTCATGTGTTCCCATAAGCTGAACCCTTTGCATTGAAGGCCCTGGATAACTTATCCTTCTTACCAGTTCAGGAGTCGCTTTTTGAGGAGGAAGCGGTCCCTGACCTCCCCAGTCGTCTTTCCTCTCAATTCCCAGAACCCTGAACATGCCTCTATTTTACTGTGAACACAGTGAATTATAATTTGGCTTTCTTTTTATTCTTCATTAGGTTGCACGTGCTTCTTCAGGACAAGTGCTATGACTTTCAATTTTGCATTCTTAAACATTAGCACACTGGCCCAGGGGCAAATTGCTACTTTCAAGGTTTACTGACCTTCATCCTTGCCCTCACGCAAACAGCTTTATATGGAGACAGTTGTGTAGTGGACTCTCCTTTTAGTTATTAATTATTATTTTTTTAGAGTCGGGATCTCATTCTGTCACCCAGACTGGAGTGCAGTGGTGCAATCACAGCTCACCGTAGCCTCCAACTCCTGGGTTCAAGTAGCCTCCCACCTCAGCATCCCAACTATAGGCGTGCACCTCCAATGTTGGCTCATTTTTTTTTTTTTAAAGTAGAGATAGGATCATAGGATCTCATTATGTTGCCCAGGTTGGTCTTGAACTCCTAGCCTCAAGTGATCCTCCCACCTTGGACTCCCAAAGTGCTGACATTATAGGCATGAGCCATGGCGCCTATCCTGAATCCTCTTAATACTGTCCATCTGACTTCTCAGAAAATAACTGACTTTGCAGAGTATACACTTATAGCATGGTTGATTATCAGATGGGGGTAGGTGGATTATGTGCTTTGAAAAAGCATATTCAAATAGTTATATACATGGAAAAAAGAAAATAAACCTTTTTTATTTGTATAAAAATTGCATAAAGTTTGGCAATAACTTGGCTCCAGGAAAATGGTCTTTAAAAGGCTGGGAAACAGCATTTCAAACTTACTTTTCTACTCTGTGCTATTCCTAATTCAGTACAGGTGGAATAAACTAGTTAGCTCTGTATCAACAGTGAGCAAAATGGCTCAAAGGTCTGAGAAGCTTTCCTACAAGCCAAGTGCTTGAGCTCTGCGATGCAACGACTTCTCCAGGTATGCTGGTATGCTTCATCTAACCTTGGCTTATGCAATCCCCACGGTCCTAGAATAGAATGCCTTCAAACTTCTCTCTGCCCATCCAAATCCTATGCAAGGCTTAAGGCTCAGATTCTTCAAGACCACACCTTGACTTCGTCTGAGTTCCAAGGACAGTTCGCAGTCCATGCAACAGGATAATTTAATCAGTGATTACGTTCTTCCGGCTATTTCCTATGCTCTGCTTATATCGAACCAAAGTCTCGACAACGGTAGGAAGACAGGCTACTCAAGTGCCAATCAAGTGGAAAGAGGTTGTTAACTACCTGTTATTACACTCACGTGGAAGCTGAGGAACAAGTTCAAGCCTGGTTCACAGGGCCCAACCTGAGGCTCTAAGTGAAGAAATGTGACAGAGGCAGCCTCCTGTCTGACCAAAGAGATCCACCCATGAGTGAACAAGACCTGCTGGCAGTTGTGGGGGTGGGGCCCGGGAGAGGGAATCCAGACCTTCTCAACAACCGACAACAGCTTTCCTCGGCCCATTCCACGTTCCAGTTCTGACTGCCACCCCTCCTGTGCGACAGTTCCCTGCCCAGTATGGAGAGGAAGAGATCCAAAAGGACATGGCATCACCTTTGCCCTCTGACTTAGGTGCGAAGACTCACCAGTTTCATACTCGACTTTTGGTGGCTCAGTACCCGACACTGGACTCCTCAAACCCAGAATGCGTCTTCCGGTCCGATCTCCGCCACCTGCCCGCTGAGAGCATCGCGGGACTTGCAGTCTTTCATCCTTACGCCCCTTCTCGGAGGCATCATGGGAAACGTAGTTCCCCTCTAGGCATCATGGGAACTGTGGTCGCCTTTCCTTTTCCTCTCTTTCCTCTCCGAACGCCACCTTCCGTCAGCTCAAATTCATCCCCGCCGCCAATTCATCCTCCCTCTCCGCCCCGGCATGATATCATGTCCCCCGGACGGGCCTGGGCCCCGTGGTATTCTGGGACGTGTAGTCTCGACGGCCTGGCTCGCCCGTCCCCTCCTCCCTGTGGGGAGGTGGTGGGCGCAGGGCTTGCCGGGAGTTGTAGTTCCCCGGGCCTCCGGGCGCCTGACCCCGCGCTTTTACTCGGGGGAGACAGGAACTACAACTCCCAGGGACGCCCGGCGGCAGCAGGTGGGAGCGGGGCTGTTGATATCAATATGGCGGTTGTCAGCCAGACAAAGACAGTCAGTCTGATGTGATTGAGACAAGGGAGGTTTTCAGGGGGAGACTGGGAGATAGGGGCCTCCCCTCCCCCTTCTCCTCTTCCTGCGCCGGCCTCCACCCCTCCCCAGTCCCCTCCCGACGGGCGCCCCACGCGGAAGACACCCCTCCCCCTCCCGCTTTCCCTCCCCCCTACCTCAGCCCTTCGCACTGGGACGTTGGGGAGGGGGCTGAGCCGGGCGGAGAGAACTCAGCCCGGATTCTGAGGTGAGTCGAGCGGTTTGCAAGCCGAACTACCTCAAGTCTCTTTCTTCACTTCTTCCTCTTCACTTTACAACACGTTTCTGGAGGGGCTTTGGGGGAGGAAGTGAGCGGGCGCTGGGGGTGGGTCTCTCGAGCGGCCCGGTCGAGGGGAGCGAGCGGGCAGGGGGCTTCCGAGTGGGTGACCCGGACGCGGGTGCGGGGCGGGGCGGTCTGGGGGGGACGGTCGTCGAAGGCGTCGACTCGCTCCCCAACTCTCTCCTCCTGGCTGCCTCGCCTGCGGGCGGAAGGCTCGAGTCCCGGAGGTGGGGTCTCCGGCTCGGAGTTCGGGGAACTGTGCGGTGACCCGGAGGTGCGTTGGTGGGGCTGGGGTGGGTGCAGCCGGGCTCCGAACTGTGCGACGTGGACGCGCGTGCCCTGCCCGTCGGGAAGACACGCGTCCGCGGAGAGGAAGTTGGAGAGCCGGAGTCCCGGCTCCCGCCGGGCCTGGGGCGCGAGGTCCGGGTGCCGGACGCCGGGGCCGGCGACGCGGTGCGGGGCGGCCGGGCTCCGCAACTCGCCGGCGTCCCGTCGCCCGCGCGCGCTCCGCCGCCGCCGCCTCCGCCCCCTCGCCCGGACCCCTCTCCGCCCCCGGCCCCGGGCCGGCCGGAGGGCTGGGGCGGGGATGCGACGCGGAGACGGGCTTTCTGGCACCCTGAAGTCGGGAGCTGGGTGGGAAAGGAAAAGTGTCTCTTGGTATTTTATTCCGGAACCGTGTTTCGGTGACACGAGCGGGGCTCCTCCGAAAGGCGTCCTCCGCCCACCTTCGCCCCGGAGCCGCAGGTAGAGGCGTCTCGTCGCGGTGTTGGGCGGATGGATCACGTCTCAAGGCTCGGGGGCGTGGGGTGGGGTGGGGGCCGGGAGTGCCGGGGCTGTGAACGCGCCTGTGTGTGTCCGCCGAGGAGGCAGTGTCTGTTGTGTATCTGGAGATGATAAGGCGACTTGGGTTCGTAGTAGGGAGAACTGTTGGGAATTATCTGCGGGGGGCGGGAGGGGGCGCGCGGAGCGGCGCCGCTGGTGTTTTTCTGCTACTCCACCCTGTTCTGCCTCGCATTTGCCTGGAAGCTGGCGTGGAAGAGTGAAGAAGCGTTGGGTGAGTGAAGGGGAAAATGCACTTGGCCATGAAGACCTCACGCTAGGTAAAGTTAAATGGTGCGAAGTGTTTGCTGTTTTTATTTGCGCTTTAAAAGAAAAAAAGCCAAAACCCTCTTGTATTATGTAGGGTAGAGTGATGTGACGAGTTCATGTCTCTGAGATCCTGCAGGTAGAGAAACCTCTGCCTTTCGTCTCCCTTATTTCCTCCCTCCCTGCCTCCTTCCTTCCTTCCTTCCTTCCTTTGGTCGTTCCTTTCTTTCTTGGTATAGTACTACGTTTCTCGTCCCGATGGACGTAATACTCCCTGTGACTTTTTATTTAGTTTGTGTTAACATGGTTGTGCTTTTTGTGGTCTTACCATAAAACGCATCATTAAATGCATTTGTTGTTATTTTGCATGTATGCCGCAGGTAATTATCGCATCAGGATTGCAGCGCTTTGCATTAAACTTATTTCAATATGTACGACTAAGTTGTCAGATCTAGCTGGATTTTGTTTATGAGTAAAGATTGGAGAATTTGAATTACGGTTTTCATTTTTTCAGTTTTCAATTAGAGTTAAAAGAGGAAGAGGATTGCAACATCTCTTGTTTCTCACAGTCTTTAATATTTAATAACATGGTAGGAGGATTTAATATCATGTATTTTGTGCTTCCTTCAATCTGAAATATAAGTTCTTTAATAACCCTTTCTTCAAGACAGATTTTTTGGTGTAATGAACTTTTAAATAACTAAAGGAATTGGCATAATTTCTATTTAGACTGTTGTTGGGAATTTAATGTATTTGGCGTCAGACTTATCAGTTCATGAATCTGCCGTCTATTAGTTGGGACCTTTACATTCCATAAAACTGAAAGCCACATAGATACAGTATGTAATTTTATGGCATCTTTTATATTTTATAACCTTTGATTTGGAATTTCTGCTGTTGGTCATTCACATAGATAAGGGAACTGTAAGTGTAGATAGCATATGTATTTCAGTTGGCCTGAATAGAAACAAATAATCAAAAAAAGATGTGTCTTTTAAATCTCAAATTTAGAATATGTTGGTCCAAAGTTGAACCTTTAGTTCATCGTAGACCAGGATTTTCAGAATTATTTGTTTTAAGCTTGTATCTTATCCTGAAATGTTACTTTGCAAAAACTGGAGAAAAATCCTATGTAACTACATAATAGAGAGTTTTGCTTTGTCTTTCTGAAACATATTCTGGTAGTCATAGAGTTTTAAAGTGCTTCATAGTTATTTTAGAAATACAAAACTGAAATGTTTGGCAAGAGTTGGAAAAATATGAGTGATTTCTCTTCCACCCATCCTTACCTCAAATTTTCTTTTTGTTTTCGTCTATGGAAATGTATAGTCATGTACTGCGAAAAGCATTTGTTACATTTCTTCTGACTAGTAGTGGGGTCCAAATCATTACATGTAAGCCAAATATATCCTTGCATTCTTTGGGGGTGATTCTGTTGCATTTTAAGCACTCGGTATTAAAATGATGTAAAGCCTTCATTGCAGGTTAAAGCATAAAACATTCTCAGCATGTGGAAGTTATATGGTTTACAAAAAAAGTAGAAAACCAGGGCATTGGTTCCTGTCCAGCTTAAAATTTTATCTCGTGACTGTGAAAGACATCTTTATTTTAATGTGGTCATTTCTAAAATTGTTTCCTGTATTATGGAATTTGAAAATCTAAACTGTTTTAACCAGTCTGTTGCTAGTTTAGTGTACTTCGTATCGTGAACACTATTTGCGATCACAGATGTGCATCAAGAAAGGAGACTAGCTTTATGTTGAATGTTTTTAGTAAGGCTTCGTTTTCACTGCTACACCAACAGATATCGGTCTTCTAGCCCAAGTCGTTAGTTAAAACATCAGTGGTAGAAGCTTAATAACTCCATGTTGGTAAATTATAAAATAATGACAACAAATCTTTCATTGTTTCGTCACTAAAAGCATATAAGTAACCAGGTTATGGCAAATTCTGTGGCAAGTGTTGATTGGAATTACATTGCTTGTTTGAGTAGAATACACTGGGAACATTTAAGCTTAATTTGTTCATTTAAGTCTCCTATACCTTACATTCAGTTCACCTCCTCTTCTAGTGTTTCATACAGCTACCATGTTTCCTATAAAACTGTGTTTGCTTTTTTGGTTTATCTAATAGTAGCTCTTGCTTCTCTTATTTTTGTATGTAGTTCTTTAAACTTGAATTATTTTTTTTGGAAATTGGAAATTTATTGTAGAATGTTATTTGTCATAAGTGAAAGTTGGTGTACCCCAACTTTTTAAAAATGTGAAAATTTAGAGATAAACTTCACAGTGCTTATTGCAAATGTGTTCATTTTGTTTGTGAATCTGCTTTACTTAGTTTTTGGCTATCAGAGTTAATTTTATAGCTTACTTTCCTATTCTTTGGCTAGATTTTTCTGTTAACGATAGGCTTTAACTTCTCATTTTAGTAGAACTTTAATTTACAAAAAAATTATGAGTGGAAAGCACAACTTGTCTAGAGTGTTGTATATGTACTTCCCCATACACATTCATACATGAGGTACCTTTTTGTTTGTTTATATACAAAATCGGTACATATCTATCAGACTTACAACCCATAAAAAAGGAATCAGAGCCACAAATAGCAGGAGACTCTGAACTTTGACTCAAGCTAGGAACCAAAGAGGAAACCACCACTTCATGCTGTTTACATTATAGAAGCTATGGAGATTTTCATCATTCTAAACCATTATTTTAACAAATTTTGCTAAAAGATAGTTCTCTCAAAATGGAAACTATCAGTATTGAAGTTTTTCTCAAAATAGTACTAATAGGTAACTTGGATTCTTAGATACAGTTTTCCCTAGATTGCCCTTCCTGGACTTACGGCCCATCACAGGTACAGAGTAAAGATTTTTCCGTGTGATTATTTGATGTAAAACTTAGAGTCTATTTAAACGTAACCTAGTGCTTTAGATAACTTGTTTTTCCTGACCTTAGATGAAACAAGTTGGAAATTTACTATAACATTGTCTTGGACACTTGCCAAGAGCATTTAGTTCTTGGAAGGGCCCTGGCTTTAGCATAGTTTTACCCTCACAGTGGTAATAAGGTTGAAGTTACAGTAAGTTTTTCCAAACGTTATTATAATCTTAGTGTAGTATTTCACAGATCCTTAGACTATAAAGATAGTAATTTTTTAAAGATTTATAAACAAAAGGAGAAAAGATTAGAATAGCCAGGTTTTAGCTTTGAAGTGATCAATTATAGTAATGTTTTTCACTCAAAATAGGTAACAACAGACTTCATCCTGTTAAGTGATAAAATAATTCTAATCCATTATAAGGGCATTTAGGCTTTTCTTAAGTTTATAGGCCTGATTGTGATAAAAATGTTTACTAAATATACTGGATATATTATCTGTAGCTGCTCTCTGCTTATCTTGTGTCCAGTGATGGTCTACATGTGGTGTATTGAAAACACTTAATAGCTGTCATTGTGGCATACATATTAAACAATTAGTGTAGAGTTGCCAAGTAGCAGTAACTTTAATGTATGCAGTACCAATTTGTTTTAGAGGGAAAGTCAAATGCGATGGGTGCTGCTGAAATGAGGATGACTTAAGACTGAACTTACCTGCTTCAAGATTTTGATAAGATGGTAGTAGTATTGTTAAGGCATGAAACTGTGGGCTTAGTCAAACCTTGAAATTGTCTTCACTCCACATCCAGTTGTGAATTCAAATTGATTTTGTATTCTTCGTATATATTTACTTCTCATTCTATTCTGTTCTTTTATTTTGGGCCTTCATTATTTCTGGCTTATTACATCAGTCTCTTAACTAATCTTTTTGCTTAAAGTTTTTTCATTAGTCATTCTACATTCCTTCATGGATTATCTTGCCAAACTAAGATGTGAATTTTATTGTCAGCCATACTTTGCCTGTAATCCTTCAGTGGCTCCCCAGACTTTCAGATAAATTCAGACTTTAGAGTCATTTTACCTCTGTTCAAATCCTTACTCTGCTACTTAATAGCATGTGACTTTGGGCCAATTAAAATGTCTGTGCCTCAACTTCTCCATCTATAGCATGGGGATAAAAATAGTACCTGCCTCATGGGGTTCTTGTGAGCCCTTAGAATGCTGATATGTCCCTAGCATGCTTTTGGCATTCTTAAGTTGTAAAAATAGTAGTGAGAGCACTGTATCTTTCACCCTGTTTCTTCTATTGGTTACATCTTATGTAACTTTAGTACACTATTAAAACCAGGAAATTGATATTGGTACAATGTGTGTGTATAGTTCTGTGTTACTTTATCACATGTGTATATTGTATAACCACCACTAAAATCGAGATACAGAACTGTTACAAATATTGAATAATTTCCTTCTTTTAAAGTTCTGTTGTTTAGTTAGTATAGCCAAGGAGAAAGATGCCAATTATTAGATCAGTAATTTCACTCTTTTACTTCCTATAGCACAATCATGTACCACATAATGACATTTCAGTCAACAAAGGACTATACGACTATAATATTGTATTTTATTGCTCCTTTTCTGTGTTTAGATACACAAATATCACTGTTTTATAGTTGCCTACAGTATTCACTGCAGTAACATACTGTACAGGTTTGTAGCCTAGGAGCGATAGGCTATACCACCTAGGTTTGTGTAAGTATACTCTATGATGTTTACACAACAATGAAATTGCCTAATGATGCATTTCTCATAATGTATCTCCATCATTAAACAATGCATGACTATATTTCAGAAATTATTTTGACACAAAATGTTTTTGTGAAAAATTGCAATTAAATTTTCTTTTTACTTTTTTTTTTTTTTTTGAGTTAGAGTCTCACTCTATCGCCCAGACTGGAGTGCAGTGGCCGCTCCCGGCCACCGCAGCCTCGACCTGCTGGGCTCTGGCCATCCTTCCGCCTCAGCCTTCCGAGTAGCTGCAACTATAGGCGCGCGCTACCACGCCCAGCTAAAATTTTCTTTTTAAAAATGAACCTGACATTGTAAGCATACCGATTAAATTATGAGAATTTAAATATTGGCAAGCTGCCGGGCTCGGTGGCTCAGCCTGTAATCTCGTGCCTTGGGAGGCTGAGGTGAGTGGATTGCCTGAGCCTGTGGGTTCAAGACCCGCCTGGGCAACTTGGTGAGACCTCATCTCTACAATAAATAAAAAAAAAAATCAGCCGGGCATGGTAGCGTGCACCTCTAGTTCCAGCTAGTTGGAAGGCTGAGGCGGAAGGATCACCGGAGCCCAGCAGGTCGAGGCTGCGGTGGCCTGGAGCGGCCACTGCACTCCAGTCTGGGCGACAGAGTGAGACTCCAACTCAAAAAAAAAAAAAAAAAAAAAAATTGGCAAGCTTTGTTTAGATGAGGAATTATAATATCAATACCTGTTAACCTTTTCTAGTAAAAGTTAACAATAACGTTGGAAATTTCTGCAAATAAAATGTATAAGATTTAATGAATTCAAGGCTTATAGGATATGTTTCTTGTCAGAGAGGATATGTTAGAAGCTGTATTAGATAAACAAAATTATAACTATCCAGATGTGAGTTTGGTTTTTGACAGTGTTAATGCAATCTTGTCAGACTAATTGATTGTGAATTCATGTCATAATTTTATTTTGGACTTGTTGCAGGCAAACTAACTTCAAAGAAAGTCACTTTAAAGATTGTTTTCAGAGAAAGGTTCTTTCAGAAAAAAAAAGGGGAGGTCCTACTTACTATTATTTTTAGTCAGGTACAAGAAAAGGCTGTCAAGTTAAAGGCCAGTTAGTTCCAGGGCTGTTTATATGTGCTGCCCATTGAACAGTTGAGTTATAAAGCCTGTTTTCAAAGATGAGGCTGCTATTCCCATATACTACTGATTATTACAAACAACAACAAAAGTCTGCTATAAACAGGCTATTTTCAAATATATTAACAGAAAAGATAGATCATGTGATTTTTTTCTCCTCCAGGTTTGAGACAATTTTTTATTTGTCAACATTGATCATTTCCTTTGACAAAAGACCAATCAAAGTTTAATTTGTTTCATTGGTAAGGTAAGGTTCATATTTATAGAGCTTCTTGGTTACTTGTGATTTCACTTTCTTCCTGGTACAGTTTTTTTTTCCTCCTTGGATTTATCCATTTCTAGCTTTTTAAAATTTGTCTTGGTGTACATTCTAAAAATATAGCGCTTTAATTAGGGATCATTTGACTCCAAAGAGAAACTGTTACCAGGGATCCAGCTGTTTTGGGTTGATGAACAGTTAGACTTTGTGTGAATGGGAAAACTGTTAGGAATCTGAGAAGCTAGTCTCTCGGCCTCTCTTTCTGGGGACATAGAGTTTTGTGTCTCAGCTTCTCTTTCCTTGTCTGCTTCGTCTGCTTTTCTCACACTCCCTTCTAGTTCTATTTGATTTGCCCTGGTGTTTCATAATCTCTGCTCTCCCATAATGTTGACTTGTAAGTGGATTTGGTTTGCTATGGTGCTGACTTGAACTGTCCTTTAGACTAAAGCTTAGCTCTTAGTGGTGACAGTGTGTTTCTTTCAGTTCAGTTGGTGAGAGAGAAATCTGAATGTATTGAATGACCATGAGTTAGATGTCTGTCCCTATTCCATGATCTTGTTGGAGGAGTGTGTGTGAAAATCACCTTTTATATAAGGCTAATGCTTTTCGGTGCTCTCTTGTAGGGATTGAATGAGGCATTCACTTAAACACATCAGGTCTAGCAGTGCGTGCTGAGGTACTCTGGGATACAAAGATGAGTTGGATTTAAACCATTTCTTCAAGGATCAAACAATTTGCAGGAAATGACAAAAGACTCCTACTGTGATTTAACATTGACTTTTTGCGCTAGTCACCTCAGGCGAACCAGTTGACAAAGTAGGACTATAGGACTAGCTAAAATTAAGGAGAGAGAACCAGAGCTAACACTGAATACATGGATGTATTGTCTCTACTAAGGCATGAAAGTATCTGGAAGCCATTCTTTCAGGATCCTCATTGCTGCTGTCAAAGACTATCCCTTATTGAATAAAAAAGCTCTTTTTTTCAGTTCTCCCTCTTGTCAAGTAGGCAGTCTTTTGTCCCATTGTTGTAGTCTAGAGACATCTTAGGAGAACTCATTTCTTCACTATTCTAGGAACTGGAACATTCTCATAGGCACCTTCTATATAGTGATGACTCTTCTCTTAGAAAATGTCTTTCATCTCTGACAAGACAAAGACAGTACATTTGTGTCTTCTTACTTTAGAAGAAAGATGTTATACTTAACAATATTATGACCCAAATATATGTTTTTCTTTTAATGGTTATAGCATCAGCTCATTTTCTTAAACTTTATATTTTCACACATGAACTCTTAAGACAAACTTTTTAATTCCCCCCTTATCAATAAACAATCTTTATCAATAATCTTTTGTCAATAAGACAGTTTTTTTTTATACCCTGTTTAGAGGCAATAAACAGATATTCAAATAGTGAAGTCTGTGGTAGTGAGCATCTTATTCTCCACAGATCTGGCAACAGAAGAATTGACATATTGGGTCAATCCAGTGTCCAGTTAACACCATATGTCATATTTAACAAAAGCCCTATGATATCAGGGAAAGAAACTTTTCCCCCTATGCCAATATTGGAGTTGATATGAATTTCACAGCTAAAAACTCCAAAGCCAAGTCTTGATTATGTTACCAAATTAATACTGAGATTTTTAGAAATAAGTACAAGTCACGCATAGACAACTAAAGAGCCTAGAAGGTTGGAGTCAGAGTACAAAGACACAGGATATAAACAGCTGGGGAGTCACTTAGGCTGCAACAGAGGGAATCAATAAATCTCAACTTTTGTGCTGAAGAGTTGCCTGGAAAAAGTATTAAAATTTTAGATTCCTGCGTTCTGTCCCTAGATTCCTAAAATATGAGATGAGCCCAGAAATATACATCCTTCATAAGCATATCAGGTAACTCTAATTAATGCATTCCTCAGAACACCTGGAAAATGCATAGACATAGCATAATAATTACTTATAACCTATTACATGTTTGGTTCTGTGGTAGTCTCAAATATCTGTTTGTAATTTGAAGTGTTTCTCCTGATAATTGCTTGTTACCAAATCATGATATGGGATATGTCTTGGGTAAGAATGGTTATTTTTCTAGATGTTATACTTAACAGTATTCCCCAAGTATCTAGGTTTTTTTTGTTTTTTTTTTAAGTTTCAGGTATTTATTAATCAGTGTAATGCCTAACACAATACATCAACATGGTTTCATGCATTTAGAGGAGAAGTATTTCCTGGTTAAGTGGAAAATTGTGCAGATGGCTTCTGGAAGACCTTCATTCTAAGCAGCTTTATAGTGAAGCATTCCATTTAGAACTCTGGACTGTCTTCATTTTGCTGTAATCTACATTCGCTGAGTAGAACTTGTATTGATCATTGGGACCGAGATTGTTCCAGGACTCAGGGTTATTCTTTTGGTCCCAACTGATATCTGGACTGAACATCGCCAGGTGCATGAGATACAGTGTGGCCCCAGCACCTCCAGCTCCAATAAATACAAAGAGGGGGATCAAGCTCGGGCACTTCTTGGCCTGAATGAGGATCTGGCAGAGCGTGGCTGCGGTGGAGGCCCATGGTGCAAAGGGAGAGAAGAACAAACCCGCCGGCCGGCCCGGGATTAACTCATCTCTGCGCTGAGGCTAAGTGACGTCCAAAGTCACCCAGGACCTTCTAAATATCTTGTTTTTTATGGTTATAGCATCAGTTCATTTTCTTAAACTTTATATTTTCATATACAAACTCTTAAGACAATCTTTTTTTATTCCCCCCTTTTGTCAATAAGTTTTGTGGTTGTATTAAGCAAGATTTTTTTTTTTAACCTGATGTACTTTGGAGTCTCAACCATCTCTTGAAACTTTGCCCTCACAGATTAAGTTATCACCTTTTTTTTAAAGGTCTATCATCATTCTTCTTGGAGTCTTAATTACTCCTTGAATATTGAGCTGGTTGAGAGCATAAACTTTAGAGCCAGATTGTCGAGGTGCAGATTTGATCTCCACTACTTAACTCTGTAATTTTGTGTAAATTTCTGTCTTATCTGTAGACTAGTGATAAATAGTAGTATCCATATGCAAAATAGGATCCTTATGAGTATATTAGGCAACATTTTCAAAGTACTTAGAATGGTACTTGTTAAAGATTAAGATACACTTTATCTTATTATTGTGCTTTGTTTCTGTTTCCAAGGTAGTATTTACTTTTCTCCTTAATTCCTGGAATTCTTATGTGTTGCAAATAATCCTTTTCTAGTGAACCTGTTTTTTCTTTGTGTATTTTTTTCTCAATTCTCCTTTTGTAGGTCTTAGTTGCATTTGATGTAAATGCCTAACTCCTTCCTTTTAGTTAGAATTATTTTCTTCTTCCTCTTCTTCTTCCTCTTTGTCTTCCGTCTTCATCCTTTGTCCTTTTTTTTAAAAATTAAAGTCAGAGTCTCACTCTGTCAACCTCCTGGGCTAAGGCAGTCTTTCCACGTCAGCCTCCTCAGTAGCTGGGACAACAGGCACATACCACCATGCCCAGTTAATTTTTTAATTTTTTTGTAGAGAGAGGGTCTTGGTGTGTTGCCTAGGCTGGTCTCCAACTCCTGGGCTCAAGCATTCCTCTTGCCAGCCTCCCAAATGCTGGATTACAGGCATGAGCTACCATGCCCAACTTTAATTAAAATTCTTTCTATCCAGATCTTCCTTCCATCATCATTTTTCCATCTTGTTAAATTTATCTCTGATCTTGGAGTGCCTAGATTTAAAACCTTCAAATCACTCTTTAGTACTTCCCTTTGTATTTGTCTTTCTCTTCTTCCCTTCTCATTTGTCAGTGATCAGCTGACTCTTTCACCATAATCTCTCTGAGAGTGTTCTCTTCCTTTTGACATCTTGTAGTCACCATTCTCATCGCTTCTTGCTGAGGTGACTGCAAGAGTAAAACTACCTTCCTGCTTCTTCCCTACTCTGGTCCGTGGTGCATAGCATTCTTAGAATAATTTTCGTCGAACTTTTCATCAAGTAATTCAAGAAGTTATTATATCTTAGTTCAATTGTGCTTTATGCCAATTTTTAATCCCTGTGCTTTTTAAAGTTCCTCTAGCATTTCCTTCCTCCCTTACTAGGATCTTGTCTTATCTCTAAAGATTTCTGTGTTGCATTCAAGTAAATTACCTTTCTTCCTGCTGTATATTCTCAGCCTTTATTTCTTGCTATTTGCCACCTTACCCATTTAATATGTTTGTATATCCTTATTTTACTTATTTAAACCTTATTCTTAAGACCCAGTTAATCCTGAGGAGACATTTTCCAGTGAACCTCAACACATGCAGAACAGCTGTTTATGCCACATATAAGCTGTATTTACATACTCAACCGCTACTATAACTTTTTATATTTTCTTATAAGGTATGTTATACTTTAAATATTTTAGTTTTCATTTTATGTGTACAAATTGGATTCCTAGTTAAAGGGTAAGGTCCTTAAATTTCCTACTGACTTGCTCTCTCTGCTTTCTTTCCCCTACCTCTTTCATTTTCACAGTTTATTTATTAATTCCCACTTATCTAACCAATATTGAATACATTATTATGTAAGGTGTAGACTTAGGCTTTAGGAAGCTCACAGTTTGGTTTTGACAGGATCAGCAAGAGGATTCAACTACGAGGCATAGCTGATGATACCTTGCATGGGTTATCCTTGATTCAGTCATTTCTCTGTTCCAGTACCCCCAGTACTAGACAAACTGCTGAGTCTAAGTTCCTGACAAATATTTTTGGTTATAGAATGCTGGTACCAGTGACAGTGGTTAGGAATAATCAGATAAGTAGCAGTAAAGGATATATTTTAGGTTCATTATCATAAGCTTGGTTCCTCCTACTCCCAACTGCTTACCAGGACAGCAGGAGATTTAGAGACTTAAAAAATTATGAAGTTATTACATTGAAAATATTCCAAGCAATAAAGAAGTATGTAAAATAACAAGTGTAGCTGTCCACTCCTCTTCCCAACATACTGGGTATTCTTATCTATGACTCATAACAAACCACTCCAAAACTCAGTGGCTTAGAATCACAGTAATTATTTTATTATTCTCTCTCAGGGTTCTGGAGGTTGACCAGGCCCAGTTAGGTGCTGCTCACTTGTAATCTCTCATGCAGTGGCAGTTTGACTGTGCTAGGTAGGGCTGGAGACATGAACTAGCTCACTCACATGCCCACTGCACCAGTGGGGAGAACATAAACAGCTGAGGTTGGGACAGTTGTATCTTCTTAGGCATCTCAGACACTGTGTGGTCTCTGTAGTTTAGTGACTTCAGGATTGCTGGGCTTCTTACATAGCTCTTCAGGACTCCTAGTCCAGAGGCGGGTGTCCCAAGAGAAAGAAAGGCAGGCGTATTGCTTTTCATGACCTAGCCTTGGAAAGTTCAGTATCACTTTCACAGCATTCTGTTTGTGAAGGCAGTCATACAGGGCCTATCCAGGTTTAAGAGCAGGTAACACAGGCTCCACCTCTTGATGGGGGGATTAGCGGCACTTTCAAAGAGCATGTATGATGGAAATATTGTGTGGCAATTATGGAAAATGCAGTTCGTCACACCAAAGATAAGTACTGGTAATAATTGGGTTTGCTTTCAAGTATTTTTCTTTGCCTGTATATATTGTATTCCCTAATGTCTACTCGATAATGGTATCATACTGCAACATTTTAAAAAAATTTGACAATATATAATGGTGTCAGCACATACAGACATACATCTTTTTTTAACGTCATAAATTACTTTATGTAATTTGTACTTTATGTGAGCTCTAATTTACTTTAACCATTCACCTACCAGTGAACATTTAAGCTTCATGGCATTTATGTACAGGAACTTCTTTCTGGTGTTGGATTGGCCTGCAGTAAACACTGCTGTGAATGTAGCTAGGTAGGCAAGAGATAATAAGCTTTCTGCTTGTACACTGTTCCAACCATCTGGGAATTGTTTTTTAAATCTCATTTTTTTCTTTGCCGCTTCGTCCTTCTCTTGCTTCAACCTACTCAGTAATCCTGTGCTTCTGTCTTGATCTCAGAAAAAGATACGAAAATATCACCATATATAAAGATGTCTTACTTGACCCTTTGTCCTATGAGGGATTATTTTTTTTGTCTTCCTGTTGAGTTTAGAAAAGCTATCATAAGTGACTTAATTTGAACTTTTAGTTGATCAGTTAATTTTAAAACGTTGGTTATAGAAGAAATCATTGAAGACTGATTACTTAAACATTTTACTTTAATCAAAATATATTGACATACACATATTAATTAATTGTTTGGTACAGGGCAGTGATTCTCAGCCAGAGTGATTTTACCCTCCAGGGATGTTTGGAGACCTTTTTGGTTGTCACTACTAGAGTGGGAGAGCTGTTGCTATCTACTGGGTACAGGGAAGCCAGGGATGCTGACAGACTTCCTTAAGTTCACATGCCAGTATCCCCCCTCACTCCAGCGGACAATTCTGCCTTCCAAAATATCAGTAGTGCTAGGGTTAAGAAACCCTGACCTAGGCCAAGGTCTTTTCTCTGTGCATGAATCCGTGGATTGGCACCCTTGCATCAACTTTTCATGCACAAATCATATCCATAATGTATCAATTATGATTTCAAATTAAATTTTTTTGTGATGGAGACATTGTCTCACTGTGTTGCCCAGGCTGGTCTTGAACTCCTGGCTTCAAGCAAGCCTCTCACTTTAACCTCCCATAGTGCTGGGATTACAGGCATGAGCCACTATGTCCGTGATTTCAGGTTTTAGTTTCTTTAACATGGAGGGAGACCTTAAAGACAGTTATAATCTGTGAGTCAAATCTTAACAGTTTATTTTCCTCAAGTCTTTTACAGTAGTCTCACTCATACCCAGTCATTAGTGATTTTTAAGTAAATCATCTTAAATTGTCCCAAAATATTTAACCTCTTTTTTGCAGCTTACTTGGAAATAACTCTTCACATTTCTATTTTGTTTGTTTGGATAATGCAAAATTATTTGGCAGTTGCAAGAGCAACTGGTATAAATAGTAAGGGAACAAACCTACCTACTCTAGGTTGGTGCACAGTGGGGTGTGTGAGATAGTAGCCTAATTAGCATCCCTTGTCAGCTTGTTTCAGAAGGGGAATCTGGAGCGCATTGGTTGATTATGATAGTGGGGATTAGTGAAGTGCTTCTACATGAGCAGTAGGAATTGAAGAATTTTTTTGTTGTTGAATTGTTTCAAAGCAAGTGCTCTAAAAACTTTCTTATGTAAGTCAAACACACACATAAATAGAAGAGCAAAACCAAACAAAAAACCCTGAAAGCCTAAGATAACTTATAATTCCAGTTGAATTCTGTCTTGCCTCAAATAGGTAGGATCTGTGAGGACACCAGGGAGGAGAAGGGATAGTGGTGATGCCAGTCATTGCATTTTTTTTTTTGTTTGTTTGTTTTTGAGTTGAAGTCTCACTCTGTCACCCAGACTGGGAGTGCAGTGGCACGCTCCCGGCCACCACAGCCTCGACCTGCTGGGCTCTGGCGATCCTTCCGCCTCAGCCTTCCAAGTAGGCGGAACTACAGGCATGTGCCACCACGCCCGGCTAATTTTTGATTTATTTTAGAGATGAGGTCTCGCCAAGTTGCCCGGGTGGGTCTCGAACCCGCGGGCTCAGGCAATCCACTCACCTCGGCCTCCCAAAGCACTGGGATTACAGGCTGAGCCACCGAGCCCAGCCGAGTCATTGCCTTTGAAAGAGAATGATGCTCTTTACTCTTATATGCTTTGAGGATAGGAATTTTAGTGATTTGGGAGTATTTGGAGCAATCAGGAAGTCTTGTCTACCTAGAAGTTATTCAATTATTTTGCTGGGTTCCCGTCTCTTTCATGAGATGTATTTAATTTTTTGTGTGTGCTTCAAAGCTACTGGCCTTAACCTATTTAACAACTCTCTTTTAAGCTGACTAACTTCCATGGTGTTCTGTATTTGTGGATTACTTTCATCTGGACCTTTGCGTATTGAACCCCATGATGTGGTCTCCTGCCTTTTATCAAAACATTTCTTAAACTTTTATAAAGGATTTAAACCGAGAATCTCAATTTTCACTAAAGACTTGATTCTAACGCATTTCCAATCTTTGTATTACTAGCACATTTTTCCAGCTTTGATTATGTATGCATAATTTTGGCTACATGATTTATTCAGACTGAGTTATTACCTAATAGAAGTGATAGTATTTAGAGTTTAATCAGACGTTGATCAGAGAGATCCAGAAACACGCATTTTAGATACCCTAATGAATTATCTAGTGACCAACACCTAGTGGGAAATCTAACCGGAATAGTTTGTTAATCTTCTCAGAGCTAGAAGATTAAGCTGAATTAGCATAGGCTTGTTAAAGTTGTTCATTAGTATTTCTGTAGTTGTTGGGAGAAAACGTTAGCTCTTCCTTGTACTTTCTGCTATTGATAATGGTTTCTTTATCTAGAAAAACTTTAAGATTACAGAAAGATAAGAGATTACTTAGAGTAGCATGCCTGAGTTAACTGTTAGTTAATGAGAATTTTAAAAATAATCATGTTTTCCCTTCGGGCTTATATTAAAACAAAATTCACCATATAATAAGTTATTTTATTTGTGTATTTACGTAGTTGTCTCATTATGTTTATAAGATACATTTTTATATTTATAAAATACTCAGTATCTGAACATTTTTAATGTTGCATATCCGTTTCCTCTCCCTTTTTAAGCATAATAGCGTATGTAGGGATTCTTAGGAAAAGCTTTTTGAAAATGGCAGTTTTCAGTGGGTTATTAAATTAACCATTCCAAACTGATCAAGATAGTAAATTATAAGTCAAATATATTTAAAATGTGATCAGAATTATTTGGAAAATAATACAATTTATTTTGGGGAATTAATTTCTTTTAAAGATATAAATGAAAGATTATTTTCAAATGAGCCATGTATAGGGATTAATTTAGAAGAAGCACAATAACATTTTAGCGCAGTTTATTATGTGTGGGAATGTGTTTTGCATTGTTGGTGCTTAAATCAACAAACTGTAATGTAGAATCCTTGAAAGGAGGGGACCGGAAATAATCTAGTTTATCACTCGTGTCGAATAAAGAAATGAAGGAAGTAAGATTTTTTTTCTAAAGTTTATTGCCCAGGTAAAACACAGGTCACTTTTTAACTTTTTGTGTTCAAATTCTGCAACTTTGTGGACACTTAGGGGATTTGAATAACTTCCTTTTTATAGCTAGGTGTTGATTTTTAATGGTTAATCAGTTTATCTCTCTTTTGTTTTCATTATTACTCTATTATATAGTATTCATTATCTAAAGAATCTCATCCAGGTAGTACAAAAACGCTGCGTATAATCAGTGATTTGTTGTATGCCTCTGCACATATGTGTCTTAGAGGCCTACAGGCTGCTTCATTGCGTCTCTGAGATCTTATGCAGCTTCTCTTCTCCTTTTGCCCTGAGAATTCCAGCTGTTTGCTGACCACTGAATTATGAAACACCTGTCTTAGAGATCTCTTAAGTAATATGTGTATGCTTGGTTATTAAAGTGCTGATTTAATTCATTGACATACATTTGGACATCATGTTGTATAATATATAAATGTGTCTTATATTTATTTAAATATTATGCTATAGATTAATTTCCAAATGAACAGAGGAAAATGTTTGGTTTGTACTGTTATTTTTAAGGGAAAATATAATGAGCTTGCTTTGTTTTGATTTACAAGAACTTTCCTAGGATCATAATTTATTAGAATTCAAAGACTGGG
Organism: Tarsius wallacei; assembly: GCA_963574415.1. Taxonomy (NCBI): domain Eukaryota; kingdom Metazoa; phylum Chordata; class Mammalia; order Primates; family Tarsiidae; genus Tarsius; species Tarsius wallacei. The sequence goes on from CAUYQG010020851.1 coordinate 33,410, forward strand.
TTTATTTTTCTTCAAATTCAAATCTGTGAAGGTAAAAGGAAGAAAATTGACATTAATATCATAATATAGTTTGGATTTTCATTTTTAAATTATAAACAAGCATCTATTTATAAGAACAGAAAAATAGATGGAAAAATATTAAAATCTGGGTTATGTAGAAGGTCTTAAAATTTAGTGCTGGTAAGTGTACCACCAGAGTAGTTGGGACAATTGAAAGCATATTTAAAAAAAAAATTAGTTTGACAAGATATTTGACTTATTGTCTATATGATGGCCAATTATTGGGTGATAGAAAAACTCTGTAGAACAGTGTTTTTTCAAACTATATGTAGTAACACAGTGTTTTGTTTTGTTTTTTTTAATCTCATTTCCTGATAACTTCTTTTGTGAAGTACAGCAAAAAGAAACGACTAGGAAAATGAAGTGGAAAAAATAGCCTAAAAAATAAAATTTCTTGGCCAGACATGGTGGCTCAGCCTGTAATCCCAGCACTTTGAGAGGCCGAGGCAAGAGGATTGCCTGAGCCCACGGGTTCGAGACCAGCCTGGGCAACTTGGTGAGACCTTGTCTCTACAATAAATCACAAAAACTAGCTGGGCATGGTGGCGTGCTTCTGTAGTTCCAGCTACTACTGTGTCAAATAATTATTAAAGTTTCTAAACACTTAGTCTCAATTTTGGTGGTTACCTAGTCGTGGACCACTTTTAAACAGTAGCAGTGCCCATGGATTGACATTGGTTTACGGGCCACACTTTGAGAAGTAGTGTTCTAGAACATACAAATACTGTAAATGTTGTGTTTTAGGAGTCATTCCTAGACTGAGAAGTTCTCTTTTACAACAAACATTGCTTCTGCAAACAATATACAGGTGCCTGACCTGCTGAAGTGCTGATGGCCTTCTATGAAAATTTTTAAAAATGAGACATGAGAACTTTTTTTTTTTTTTTGAGTTGGAGTCTCACTTTGTCACCCAGACTGGAATGCAGTGGCATGCTCCCGGCCACTGCAGCCTCGACCGGCTGGGCTCTGGTGATCCTTCCGCCTCAGCCTTCTAAGTAGGCGGAACTGCAGGCGCGCGCCACCACGCCCGGCTAATTTTTTTTATTTATTGTAGAGATGAGGTCTCACCAAGTTGCCCGGGTGGGTCTTGAACCCACGGGCTCAGGCAATCCACTCACCTCAGCCTCCCAAAGGGCTGGGATTACAGGCTGAGCCACCGAGCCTGGCTAGAGAACTTTTTTTACAAAAAGGAAATGGCAAACTTTATTGAGGTATAATTTAAATGCCATAAAGTTCACCTGTATTAAATGTACAGTTCAATGACTTTTAGTATATTTTCCAACTTGTGCAAAACATCACCATAATCTAATTTTAGAATATTTTCTTCATCTTCATAAGATCCTGCATGTTGTTTTACTGAATTTCCATTTCCAGCCCAGCCTCAGATAACTAGCATACTTTCTGTGTTTGCAACAACTGCAATACTTTTTGTATTTATAGATTTGTCCTTTCTGGATGTTTCATGTAAATGGGATCAGACAGTGTGTGGTATGGTTTCTTTGACTTAGGAGAATATTTTTGAAATTCATCCGTGTTGTAGTGTATAGCAGTATTCTGCTCCTTTTTATTGCTGAATAGTATTCTATTATTTTAAAATACCTCATTTTGTTTGTTCACCAGCTGATGGTTATCTGGGATGTTTCCAAGTTGGAGGATATTATGAAAAAATGCTTATCTGACACTTGCATTCAACTTTTTGTGGGAACATGTTTTTATTTTCTTGGAAAGATACCTAGAAGTGGAATTGTTGACTTGCATGGTAAGTTTCTGTTGAACTTTTTAAGAAGCTGCCGACTTGTTCTGCTTCCTACCTGTAATGTATTAAGGTTGCAATTTTCCCACATCCTTGTCAGCACTTGTTATTATCTATTTTTTTTTTTTTTAGTTATAGTCATTTTAGTGGGAGTGTTATTAGTTTGTATTTCCCTGATGACTGACTAATAATGTCGAGCATGTTTTCATGTGCTTGTTGGCTATTCATACATCTTCTTTGGTGAAGTATCTATTTAGGTATTTGTTCATATCATAGTTGGGTTGTTTGTCATGGTATTATTGAAGTGTAAGAGTTCTTTATATATTCTGGATTACAATATATATATATTTATATATTCTTTATATATTCAGGTATACAATTTGCAGATTTTTTTTCTCCTAATCTTGGCTTGTCTTTTCTTTCCCTTACTGATGTGTTTTGAAGTGAGAGTCTTTCAACTTTTGGTAAAATGAATGCTCATTTGAAAGACTCTCAGGGACTAATGAATGGGAGGCCTTACTGTGTTATTCAGCTCCATTTCAGAAAGTGCTTATAAAATCCTAGAGCGTGCTTGTTCAGTGATGCTAAATGACTCTGTCACTGCTTTAAATCTGATATCCTAGTGAGTATATTGGGGAAGTCGGTTTGCCACCTTATCACTGACAGAAGCATCATTTTGTATTTTGATTCCTTAAGCAGTAAAGTTTTTTAGTTGGAAGCAACAAAAATGAACCCTAGTTTATTTAGTCTAAAAGTAAATTTATTAAATGTATGCTAGGAAGCTCTTAGAATTGCTAGGAAGACCACAGAATCAGGCTTGTACAGGGAATGTGTAGAGGCCTGTTCCTTGGCAGAAACCAGGGTGACATCACAGGTATAGATAGTCTGGTTAGGACAGCATTTCTGTTGCTTGCTGCTACCACTGGCACTGGACTGACACTGCTGCTGCTGCTTGATTTTTATTGCTGCTGCCCTGTTAACTTGGTCTTGCTGCGGTGGTCTTCTCTATATAAGAGGGGTCTCTCTAGTTGTTTGTGATACCAGTTCTCAATTTAATGTCTGAGTCAGATACATCTGCCTAGAGAGAGTCAGCCCTTAGTATCTGAGGGTTCTGCATCTGTGGACTCCACATCTGCGATTGAGTTCAACCAACTGTGGATTTTAATATTTGAAAAAAAATTCAGTAAAAAGACAGGAGGCGTTCGGGCTGGGGGCTGGGAGGTGGCCCTGTGTTCGGCTGCGGGGAGCTTTTGCGTTGGTCTCATGCCCCACCAAGGCTGTAGAACTGATCGGGGCGGGTAGTGGGAGGCTCCGAGGACCCGCACACCAGCTGCACCGTGGTCCACCTCACCACCCTCCTCTGCAAGGCCTGCGATGGAGGCCACTTGGCCATCTGCCTCGCCCTGGGCGGCTGCAGCAACTGGCCCTTCTACCGCGTTGTGGCTGCTCACAAGTGTCCCAGAGACGGCCATTTGGTAGAGCAGTTGGGCTCCTAGGATCCACTGCCCAGTCACGGAGAAAAACTCGTTGCCCTCAACCAGGACAGGATCCGGTTGTGGGTTGGCTGTGGGGCCCACCTTTCTGAGCCTATGGGAAAGCTTCTGGGTCTTTCTGGCTTCTTCCCTCTGCATCCTATGATGATGACAAATGCTGAGAGATTGCGAAGGAAACGGACATGTGAACTCCTCTTAGCTTTTCAGAAAACAGATACAGAGGCTGCAGAAACAAGAGTGAACTGACTTCAGTGAGCACAGCTGTGGGAATGGGGTCAAGGTCCTCTCAAAACACTCATGCAGAGATCTTAATTTTTTTTATATCTGGAGGTCAATAAATAGAGTTTTAAAGAAAAAATAAGACAAAAAACCAATATAGTATAACAGCTATTTACATAGGCTTTACATGGTATTAGGTATTATAAGTAATCTAGAGATGGTTTAAACTATACAGGAATATGCTTAGGTAATATGCAGATACTGTGTCATTTTAAATAAGTGACTTGAACATCCATGGATTGGTCTCCATGAGTGGGTGGGGTCTTGGAATCAACTGTTCTGCAGATACTGAGGGAAACAGCACAGATGGTTCCCAATTTACCATGGCCCAGCCTACGATTTTTTTGACTTCACAATAGTACAAAAGTAATGCACATCCAGTAGGAACCGTACTTCAAATTTAGGATTTTGATCTTTTCCCATGCTAGCTATATGTGGTATGATACTCCTGTGTGATGTTGGGCAAATCATCTAACACTAAGGCTCTTTTTTTTGTGAGTTGGAGTCTCACTCTTGTCGCCCAGGCTGAAGTGCAGTGGCACGCTCACAGCCACTGCAGCATCGACCCTCTAGGCTTAGGTGATCCTTCTGCCTCAGCCTTCCAAGTAGCTGGAACTACAGACTCACACTACCATGCCTGGCTAGTTTTTGTGATTTATTGTAGAGATGAGGACTCGCCAAGCTGCCTAGGCTGTTCTTGAACCCGTGGGCTCAGGCAATCCTCTCATCTCAGCCTCCCAAAGTGCTGGGATTACAGGCTGAGCCACTGTGCCTGACCACCAAGCATCTTTTATATTAAACTGTCTTATTTAATTTATTGAAAATTGTTCTGGAAGTATTCTGAGCACATTTGAGGTAGGCTATGTTAAGCTATGATGTTTGGTAGGTTAGGTGTATTAAATGCATATTTGATTTAATGAAACTTTCAACATATCATGGGTTTATCAGGATGGAACCTTATCGTAAGTGGAAGAGCGTCTGTACTCTGTAAAGGAGCTGGGATATGAATATCTAGCATTTTTAAGCTTCTTAGTCAGGGATAGAGTCTACCTCTTATTAGTGCTGAAAGAAGCTCAAGTGCTTTTCATTTTAAAGAAGAAAGAAAGCACAATCTTCCTCAACCTCACTTTCAGATCCAGGTTCTACCATATTTCTTTTTTCTCTTTACAGACAGTATTGACTATTCTCACCTCCATTTCTTGATGAACGCTTCAATCCACCTGAGTCTGGTGTACACTCTCACTAATCTCCAAAACTGGTTTTCACAGTGTCACAAAATTCATGGACAAATTTCAATTTTCTTGTTTGACAGCTCAGCAGTTTTTGTCTAAGCTAATCCCTTCTTTTTGAAACACTTTCTTCCATGGCTTCTTCAATACTTCCGTCTTACGGGGTTTTTTCTTTGTCTCTTGGAGACTTCTTCTTGCCCCCTGAGTTTCTCGAAGCTCTGCTCCATGCCCTGTTTTCTTCTTATCTGTACATACTGCATACGCAAGCTCTCATCTATTGCTATAGTCTCATTTACCACTTACAGACTAACCTAGACCTCTCTGTTGAGCTCCAGAGAGAACTTTATATCCAACTAGACATTTCTTTTGGGGTGTCTCAAAGGCATTTCAAAATCACCACTTAAAAAAAAATCATATGTGTCTTTGCTTCTAGTATTGCTTGTTGTGGGAAATGCAATCAAACACCTATTCAAATTAGAAACCTGGGGATTATCTCTGACTCTTATCTCCTTCAAGCTACATCTTTTAGAATTCCATTCCCAGATATCTTCTGAATTTCACCATTTCTCTCTCTTCCTCCTGTAATCACCCTGGTCCAAGCTACTGTCAATGAAGGTCTAAAATCATTACTGCAAAACATCCCTGATGCTGGTCTTGCCCTCTTTCTCTGCGGGATTGCCAGATGGATAATGTTATCCTTAATCTTTTTAAGCTCTTGCCCTTAGGATAAAGTCCAAACTATTTAATGTGCCTAATAAGGCTCTCCAAGACATTTGCACTCACTTATCCCTGGCATTTATGATGACTACTTTTCTTCTTGCATTTGATATTCCAGCTGTGTTAGACCTCTTTCGGTTCCTCAACTGGGCAAACTTTCTTGCCTGTTGTCGCACATGCTGTTCTCCCTCAGTGGGCAACTTCTCCCTCCTGTCTCTGCCTCACCATCTCATTTCTCCATTCCTCAATCAGGCAGTGCCCATTGATTCTCCAGTTTAAATACACTTACCTAGATTAGTTTAGGGTATTTTCTTACATGCTTCTGGAATACTCTGTGTTTTCCCTATAATACTCATTACAACTTGTTATTATTTTTATCTTTCTACTAGACTAAGTTGCATAGGGTAAAGAACCATGCATTTCTCCCCCTCTCTCCCTCCCTCCTTTCCTCCCTCCCATTCTCCCAACCCATTCCCCCCATACCCCCCATTCCCCTTTCTCCCTTTTTCTTTTTCTGTTCCTCCTTCCCTTCCTCTGAGCAATGCTTGACACATAGTAAATGTTCAATAATTGTCTGTTAAATGAATAATACGAGAATCTTTGACCTGTTTTAAAGAGAGACAACCTCTTTGTAAACCTGTAGGACCACTTGAAATAGATGAGCTCATTTCCTCTACTCTATATACTGAAAAGTACCTAAAATTTTATCAATTCTGCATTGTCAAAGAGTATATTAGAAAACTGTTGGAACTTACATAATAAAGTAAGTATTTAGGAACTTAAGAATGAAATTGTAGCTGTGGGATCAAACAGATAATCCATCTATTAAGGAATGGTCAGTGGGAAATTTAACTTATTAATTAAATGTTTTAGAAAATTGCCTCATCAAAATAATCTTTCCTACTTTTAACTGTGGAGAGGCACTGTTTTGCTGGGGAATCAAATACCTGAATATATGCCTTCATTCTTCTTGATCATGACAAACATCTATATTGAAATTTAGCTTTGTATCCTTTGAGCTACAGTGTTATAAGACCACTGAGGTGGCAGTAAAACCTATTTGACATTCCTAGCCTAAGTAGAATTATTAAATGAATAAGTGGTTTTCGTTTCAGTGAAAATTTCTTTTTTTGCTATTCTTATTTCAGTGGGAACCTACTTGTTAAAATTTATTCCACCTTATTTGAAAATAATGTTACACTTGTAATACCTATAATGGAAATGAAATACTTTATAAAAATCAGCAAGTGCATTATAAACATATGCAAATAGAGAGAAAACTACAAAGGAGATTCTAAAGAACTTATTTTTATTTCTTCAAAGGCGGCAACAGAAGAAGTATTGCTGGGTTAGAGTATGAGTTAGGATATTTTTAGTTGCAAAATAACAGTCTTTGGTAACTAACAAACCATAAAGGTAATTTATTTGTTTATGTATCTGAAAACACAAAGGCGGGGCAGTCTTCTGGCAAAAGTTGATTCAGAGGCTCTAAGATATCATCAGTAATCTTTTTGTTGTATTGTGTTGTTTTGTTTTACTTTGCATTTTCAACTTCCTAAAGCAACTCTGTCTAATGTGATTCTAATGCAAATCATGTTTTAAACTTGAAATTTAATGTAAAATTTAAATATTCTAGTATTAAATTTTAAAAATTAAAATTAAAAATTTTTTTAAAGGGATGAGGTCTTTTTTTTTTTTTTTTTTCCTAGTGAGAAAGCAGGATTTATTAACAGGACAGAAAAGCTTCCACAGTGGAAGGGGACCCGAGGAGGTTGCCCGGGATGAGGTCTTGCTATGTTGCTCCAGCTGGAGTTCAGTGGCTTTTCACCTTTTCACAGTTGTACTCCCTCCCACTCTGGTCCACACAGGAGTTTTAACCTACTCTGTTTCCAGCCTGGGCCAGATCACCCGTTAGGCAACCTGTTAGTCCCCTGTTCCTGGAAGGACACCATATTGATGCTGAACTTAGTGGGAACACCTGATAAGCATGGCACACTGTAGCCTAGAACTCTTGGGTTCAGGCAACCCTCCTGCCTTAGCCTTCTGAGTGGCTGGGACTACAGTCATGTACCACTGTACCCAGCAAAAGTAATTTTAATAATAGCTTTTATTTGACTTAGTATGTCCAAAATGTTGACATTTCAGCATGTAATTGGTATAAAAATTTGTGTTATTATTTTATTGGCAGTGTATATTTTTAATTCTTTTTAAAAAATTTATTTAGATTCCAGGGGTATACATGCATATTTGTTATATGGACATATTGTGTTGGTGGGGATTGGGTCTCAGGTGGCCCACTCCCTAGATAGTGAGAATTGTACCCCGTAGACAATTTCTGAACCCTAATTCCCTTTCCCACCTCCCCACTTATGGGTTTCCGCAGTGTCTGTTATTTCCATCTTTGTGACTATTTAGCTCACACATGTGAGTGAGAACATGCAGTGTTTGGTTTTCTGTTTCTGTTTCTGAGTCAGTTCACTTAGGACGGTGATCTCCAGCTCCATCCATGTGGCTGCAAAGGACATGATTTCATTCTGGCATAAAATTACCAATAAAGTATTTTGTGTTTTTCATGCTAAATCTTCAAAATTGGTATTTTACCCTGACAACATGGCTCAATTTGGACTAGCCACATTTCAAAGACTCAGTAACCACATGTGGCTAGTGGCTACTGTATTGCAGCACGGTTTTGATTTCTACTTCATCTTAAAGGTGACTCTCTGTATTTTTTCAGTCTGTGGTCAGCAGATTTATGCGTTTCCTTGTCCGTACCCTTAGGAGAGAAGGCAGCCTATTTTCAGTGTCTCCTTTTGAAGTAAGGGGAAATTTCTTTCCCAGAACCCCACAGCAGATGTCACCATGAGTTTCATTGTTTGTATTGGGCCTTCTGACCATCCATGATCCTTGTCATTGTGGCCAGGAGGATGAGATGTATGAATATTGTATGCCCAAGATCACAAGTCCTGTGTGATTCACAAAGAATTTCTCTCCTGTTTTATTCAAGACATTTGATCATTTTAGGTTTTACATTTGTCTGCGATCCATTTTGATTTAATGTTTATAAAACATTTGAATTATGAGTCAAGATTTAATTTTTTGCATATGGATTTCTATGTGATCTAGCTCCATTTATTGAAAATACTATACTTTTTCTATTGAATTGCTTTTGTACCTTTGCCATATATTAATTGACCTATGTGTATGGGTCCATTTCTGGACTTTCTAGTCTATTCCAATGATCTATCTTTATGTCTTTTTTCTAATAACACTATTTTCATTACTGTATCTTTATAGTAAACCTTAAAATCAGTGTGAGTCCTCCAACTTTGTTCTTTTTCAAAATTGCTTTAACTATTCTCATACCTTGGCCTTTCTGTACACATTTTTGAATTAGTTTGTCAGTATGTATCAAAAGTTCTTCTAGAATTTTGATTGGGATTCTGTTGGCTGTTAGAGCAGTCTGGGGAGAATTGACATCTTAACAATATAAGTCTTCTGGTCCATGAATGCTGTATATCTCTCCATTTATTTAGATCATCTTTGGTTTTTTTCTTCCATCAGTGTTTTCTTGTTTTCAGCATACAGATTCTGTATCTGATTTGTTAGATTTAGGCCTAAGAATTTCATGTGTTGGATGCTATTTTAAATGGAACTTTCTAAGGAAGTTTGGATTTCTAGTTCATAGTATATAGAAATGTAATTGATTTTTGTATATTATCTTTGTATATTACAGTTTTGCCAAATTCACATATTAGTTTGAAGAATTTTTTTGTAGAAACCTTGAGATTTTCTGCATGACAATTGCATTGTAAATTAATAGCAAAAGTTTTACAGTAAGTTTGCTACATATTAACAAGTTCTGTTTGTCCTCTACATACGAACAAACTCTATTTGTCCCCTACATATGAACAAGTTCCATTCCGAGGGTGTATTTGTGTTCAGTTTGTTCGTAAGTCTAACAAAGTTAGCCTAGGTACCCAACCGTAATAGGTTTATAATACTTCTCTGTTTGTTTGTTTTTGTTTGTTTTGTTTGTTTTTGAGTCGGAGTCTCACTGTGTTGCCTAGGCTGGAGGGCAGTGGCATGCTCCCGGTCACCACAGCCTCGACCTGCTGGGCTTAGGCGATCCTTCCAAATCAGCCTTCCAAGTAGCTGGAACTACAGGCACGTGCAACCATGCCCAGCCAATTTTTCTTGATTTATTGTAGAGGTGAGATCTCACCAAGTTGCCCAGGCTGGTCTCAAACCTGTGTGGTTTGGGCAATTCTCTCACCTCGGCTTCTCAAAGTGCTGGGATCATAGGCGTGAGCCACTGCACCCGGCCTGGTTTCTAATACTTCTTACACAAATCATAGATTAAAAAAACATGAAAAGTAAACACTTTCAATCTTACAATATAGTACCTTGAAAAATATAGTAGTACAGTCCTGTGCATCAACTGGCTTCCAGGGACTGGCATCAAGTGAGCAGGCAAGAAGGGTTACTGACTGGAGGAGGAGGTAGGAGATGACAGAGGTGATGGATCATCAGCAATAGAAGGTGAAGGCACGCTGCGGTTTCACTCATGCCTGACAGTGATGGCACAGGTTCTGGTTCCTTGCTGGATTCATTCTATCTACCCTCTTGAAAAAGTGACTCAATGATGTCTGGGTAGGGGCTCTTTTTTTTTTCGTTATATGTGACATGGTAGCACAAGATCGCATTCCGAACAGCTCCTGCAACCTTTGTGAACCATTCTACGTTTGGGTCCTGTGTCTCAAAAACTAAAAGTGCCTTCTCAGAGACAGAAAATCTTGCTGTTTCCTGCATCGTGAATCACTTTGGTTCTTCAGTTACTTCTTCCTTGTTTTCTTTGTCCTTTCTCTGGGCTTCCAATTCCATCAGGTCTTCACTAGTAAGTGCCACATGTTGCACAGCAAGGAGTTCAGTGAAGTCATCCTCATGCAGATCTAGTTCCAGCTTCTCGCTGAGTATCACTAAGTTGCTGTAGACCTCTGTAGACTCCTCACCACCTTCTCAAGTCCATGGAAATCATTAACAAACCGTGGGCAAAGATTCTTCTAAACCCCATTTGTGGTGACAGTCGTAACCTCACTTCTTAGCAGTACAAACAAAGTCAATGTTTTTTATGGCTTGTAGATGTTATAGTCCTTCCAAAATTGTTGCAAGCTTGTTCCTGATTTGTCACTCCTCTTTACTGCCTGACAAAAAGTGTGACATAACTAATATTTATTGAAAACTGCTATAACTCCTTGGTCCATAGGCAGGGTAAGCGACGTAGTGTTTGATGGCACATGCACCACTTTGACAATGAAGTGAAAGTTGTCCATGAAAGGAGGGTGGACTGGAGCCTTGTTGAGCAGCAAAAGAATGCTGAATGCGACATCTTTCTTCAAGCAGTATTTCTCTACCTCTGGGATAAAGAGGTGGAAAACCTGGTCCTGGAAAATGGTCTGTGTAACCCAGGCTTTGAGGTTACTCTCCCACACAACAGGAAGAGAGCCCTTGGCTATGTTTTTAAGGGCTTTGGGGCTCTCTGAATGATAAACTAAAAGAGACTTCAGCTTCATTTCACTGGAAGCATTGACACCATATAACAGAGTTAGCCTTTCCTTTGCTGCTTTTTAGCCTGGCATCAACTTTTCCTCCCTACTGATGTAACCTTGGTCTGGCATCTTCTTCTAGTACAGTTTCGTCTTATCCACATTAAAAACTCGCTCAGGTAAATACATGCCTTCATCAATAATTTTTTCAAGCATTTCAGGAAATTCCTGGGCAGCTACCGTATCTGCACCCACTGCCTCATCACTTACTTTTTAACGTTTTGAAGGTTGGCTCTAGTCTCGAACTGATGAAACCAGCCATGACTGACATTAATAGATGCACCCTCTGATTCTTGGCCATGTTTCTCTTCGAGTTTTCTTAAAGGCTTTTAGCTTTCTCTTGAATCAGCATTAAGCTCAGTGGGACTTGACGCTGATGTTGATTCTACATCCACACATTGAGAAGTTTCTCCATCTCCTCTATCACTTTTCCACGCTTCTTTGATATTGTTGACTTTGTCGGTTCGGCGGACTTCACATGTTCCATGATCTTGTCCTTGTTCTTTAGAATCGTGCTGATGGTTAAATGATTCATGTTACGAGTGATGTCTACCATCTTTTTGCCTCACTCCACTCTCAATTTTCACTTTTGTTTTCATCGTTATTGTTTGGCACTTCTTGGCAGTACTAGCTATGTCACCACTGCTTTAATGCTTCCTTCCAGACATCCTGGGCTTTAAATAAAGATACTGTACTTTATATCCTGGGCTTTAAATAAAAAGATACTGTACTTTATATCCTGGGCTTTAAATAAAAAGATACTGTACTATATATCCTGGGCTTTAAATAAAGATACTGTACTCTATATAGTAGTACAATAAAGTATACAAAAACACAACTTCTTGTGTATGATGCACACACATGACAATGTACACTAGACATGTGAATTAACTTATGTGATTGGACATGCAGATGCACATTTGTATCTTTGAAAGTTTGCAATTTAAATATTTGTATATAGGGGACCTACTTTACTTCTTCCTTCCCAATTTCTATGTTTTTTTTTCCTTGCCTTATTTTACTGGCTAAGACTTCTGGTATGATATTGATTAGTAGTGGTTAGAGTGAACAGACTTGCCTGTTTTAGTGTTAAGGCAAAAGCATGACATCTTTTCCCTCTCTCTCTGTTTCTGTCTCTATCTTTCTCTCTGTCTCTGTCTCTCTCTCTCTTTCTCTCTTTGTATCTTTGTCTCTCTCTTTTTTTCTCTCTCCTCTCTCTTCCTCTCTCTCTCTCTCTCTCTCTCCCCACTCCCTCCTCTCCCTCCCTCCCTTCCTTCCTTATCTTGCTGTGTTGTCCAGGTTGGTCTCAAATGCCTAACCTCAAGAGATCCTCCCTTCTCAGCCTCCCAAAGTGCTGGGATTACAGGTGTGAGCCGTTGTACCAAGCCCATCTTTTATTGTTAAATATGATCTTAACTCTAGAATTTTCATGGATACCACTTATAAGTTTAGGGAAGTTCTCTTCTATTCCTAGCTGTTTACTTCAAGTTTTGGTCATAAGTAAGATACTAGCTTTTATCAAACACCTTTTCTTCATCTATTAAGATAATTCTTATTTAGTCTGTTATTATGGGAATTACATTTATTTTTGAAAACTAAATAAACCTTACTTGATGTATTGTTCTTTTCATATATTGCTGGATTCAGTTGGCTACTATTTTGTGGAAGATTTTTCTATGTATATTCATGAGGGATATTAGTCTGTAGTTTTCTTTTCATGTAATTCTTTGACTTTTGTATTAGGACAATTATGACCTCATAAAATAATTTGGGAAATATTTTCTTTTCTTATATTTTCTGGAGGAGATTGAATAGCATTAGAATTATATCTTAAACTATCCAGTTTTCTGGTTGGGATATTTTTAGACTATGAACTCAATTTCCTTAATAACTATTGAACTATTCTGGTTATTTCTTTAAGTAGTTTTTGTATTCAAGGAGTTGGTCCATTTCATCTAAGCTGCTGAATTTATAAACATATAGTTGTTCATAGCAGTGGTCCCGACCTTTTTGGCATCAAGGACTGGTTTTGTGGAAGATAATTTTTCCATGGACAGATGCAGTGGGAGGTCATCAGGCATTAGATTCTCATAAGGAGCACACAACCTGGATCCCTTGCATGCACAGTTCACAATAGGGTTTGTGCGCCTGTGAGAATCTAATGCCATCATTTATCTGGCAGGAGGCAGAGCTCTGCTCGGCCACCACTCACCTCCTGTTGTATGACTCAGTTCCTACCAGGCCATGGATGGGTACTGGTCCACGGCTCGGGGTAATGGGGACCCCTGTTTTATAGTATTACTTGCTCCTTATAATCTCTGTAGAGTCTCTAGTGGTGTTCCCTCTGTCATTATCAAAAAGCTATAGCCAATGAAATGTTTATGCTTTGAGTACATCACTTCAAACACCAGCACACCAATTTTAAATGCTTCAACCTTTCATTTAACATAAATGTCCATAAGTGATAGAATCAAGGTCATTCAAAAACATAGTCATTTTCTGGAACATGAATGAACAAATAAAGGTCTGCCAGTGGTATTTGTGATATATTTTCAAAGTCATGTGTACACCTGCATTCAGTGAAGACTAATAAAGTCATAATTAGGTTTTAAAAAGAAGGAACTTCTGAAGACATTATACAAATGCTACAGCATCTTTTAAAGCATTTCTTTATACTATTAATTTTAAATTGAAAAGCTAGGGAATTAAAAAACAAGGAAGTTATTTTTATTGGATTAGGTACCAACAGAGAGGAAAATGACAGAATATTGGTTGTTCAGTGTTCATGTCATAGTCAGCTTTCCTTCAATGGTGAAGGATTAACCCCGGTAACAGTTACAGTTGGCCATCTGTATCTGTGGGGGATTGGTTCCAGAACACCCTCTCTGATACCAAAATTCTCTGATGCTCAAGTCCCTTAGTTGGCCTTCCTGGATCCTTGCATATAGAACTCACGGTTGTGGAGGGCCCACTGTACAGACAAAAGATGTAGTATGTCCACAATATGAACAATCTGTTTATAATTTTGGGTGTCAAAATAGTACATACACATTTTTATTTTCTTATCTTTTTTGAAGTTTGAAGGTAACTGTAAATATTATTTTGTTTAAGTGAAAGTTTACCTTTATTTATAAATAAAATTGTAGTCAAAAAGATATTTCAAATGCTAAATATTATAAAGAACAAACTTAAGAAAAATTATTTAAAAATGTTTTCTTCTCTTTTTTTTTTAATAGCTAGGCCTAAAGATATATTGCATATAAAACTGGCTTATAAATAAACATTTACTTATATTGTGACAAATATAAGATTTTTTTCTATATTTCTTCCAGGATTTAACATTAGGCAGGTAAACTCAGCAACAGCTCCAGTTTCAAATCTTTATGTGAAACTTTTATTTATATTCATTGTTTACTAGCTCCAGATACCCTTTACTAACTTGTATCTGTCTGCATGAAATGTGTTAACTTGTTTTTATTCACTCACTTATTCAATCCCTATTGAGTTCCTACTATGAACAAGGCACTGTGGTAGGGTCTTGGAATATAGTTGTGAATATAGAGTTGGTCATATCAAACTAATAAAACTCTTCATATTTACGTCTAAATTAAAACTGTAGGCCGGGCTTGGTGGCTCAGCCTGTAATCCAGTGCTTTGGGAGGCCGAGGTGAGTGGATTGCCCGAGCCCGCGGGTTCGAGAGCTGCCCAGGCAACTTGGCGAGACCTCATCTCTACAATAAATCAAAAAAATCAGCCGGGCATGGTAGCGCGCGCGCCTGTAGTTCCAGCTACTTGGAAGGCTGAGGCGGAAGGATCGCCGGAGCCCAGCAGGTCGAGGCTGCGGTGGCTGGGAGCGGCCACTGCACTCCAGTCTGGGTGACAGAGTGAGACTCCAATTCAAAAATAAAAAAAAATAATAATAAAAATAAAATTGTAGGTTGTATTTGCTTAAAGCTTACATATAGTATGTTTATTTTCAGAATTTTTTTGTGTTGGTTAAAATTCAAAATTAGTTGTAAGTGATACACATATATATGTTTATACTCACATTTATTATTCATACACATATACATACGTGCATGCATGTATTGGCATGTTTGGAAGATAATTAACAGCAGAGCATAGTAATTAACGTAGATTCTGGAGTTAAGTGACCTGGTTTGAATTCTGGATCTGCCACTTACAAACTGTATAATCTTTAACAAGTTTGTCCTGTTTCTTGCTTGATAGAGTTGAATTAAATGAGTTATTTAGTGTAAAGCACATAGATTTAATGTCTGTTAAATACTTAGGACTCTTAGCAATTACTGTGTTGACTATGAATGAAACATAGTCTCTTAACCTTATAAAGTTTACTATCTGATGAAGGAGAAAGGAATATAAATGAACCAAGCACTATGATTGATACCATAATAGAAATATGCTCAATGTGGTATAAAAGGAAAGTGCTGAATCTGCCTTGATTTTTGAGAGGAGAGTGTCAGAAAAGGATTCATCTATCTTTTTAGAGATCAGACATTCTATAAAATAATGAGTGAATGAAATAATAGTGGGGAACCTAGGGGAAATGAAATTTAACTAAATGGATATTTATCTTATTTTACTTTTTTTTTCCTTGAGTTGGAGTCTCACTCTGTTGCCCAGCCTGGAGTGTAGTAGCATACTTACGGCCAAGCAGCCTTGACCTACTGGGCTCAGGCGATCCTTCTGCCTCAGCCTTCCAAGTAGCTGGAACTACAGGCATGTGCCACCATGCCCGGCTATTTTTTTTTTTTTTTTAATTTATTGTAAAGATGAGGTCTTGCCAAGTTGCCCAGGCTGGTTTCAAACCCGTGGACTCAGGCAATCCTCTCACCTCGATCTCCCAAAGTGCTGGAATTATAGATGTGAGCCACCATGCCCAGCTTATTTTACTTTAAATCTTGAGTTAAAGAATAACTTAGTCTAACAAACTAGACTGGAATAAAAATAGAAGGAATAGAAGGAAACTTTTTGTGGTTTCCAATATAATTTGTAACAGTTAAGTGGTTCTGAATGCATTATAACATTGTGATAAAAAAATCTTTTAAATGAACATCTCATAAGCATTTAAATCACACTTAAACCAAATATGTTTCCATAGACCCCTTGCCATCATTTGATGTCAATATGATGGATTATGACCTTTTGTTTTTAAGTTTGTTATGCAGTGAATAATGTATAAAGGAAACCTGTAGACCCAGGAAATATTTTAATAAAGTTTCTCTACACATAAGTAAAATAGGCATGAGTGAATAATACTGAAAGTACAACCCACTAGATATGGTTGACCAAATGAAGCAACATGTCAGAAGATACTTTAATGATAACTTTGACAACTGCTTATTCAGTATTTGACAACTCATTATTCAGTGTTATGATAACTGCAGAATTATTCCAAGAGTTACTCATTTGTAATATAGAACATGTACCATATTAAACAAAACATGCTTATATTTCATTTTAAAAACCATGACGCTTATAAAAATAAAATAATTATGTGCTGTCTTTTATATTTTAGGACTACTAAATAAGAAAATATAAAACTTTTGTCACTTGTTTACCATTTATGGAGGTAGAGAAGACCTCTGTACACAAATCTGCTAGTGATCAAGGCAGTACATACTGAAGTGCTGAGAAGAATACTAAATCAACAAGTGATAACAAGAAGATAACCATCACTAAAGTAATACTTAGAAGAGGAATATTAGAAAAAGGAAATACTTATGAACTAAAATCATTAGGAAAAGCTTCAGGGAGGAAGCTGGACTTATACTTAGCCTTGAAATACAGTTGGTTCTCCATATCCATTGGTTCTGCATCTGTGGATTCAGCCAACCATGGGTCAAATATATTTGAAAAAAATGTAGGATTGCATCTGTCCTGAACATGTACAGACTTTTTCCCTTATCATTATTCCCTAAACAATATGTTATAATAATTGTTTACATAGTATTTACATTGTGTTAGGTATTATAAGTAATCTAGAGATCCTTTAAAGTACACCAGAGGGGTGTGTGTATGTTATATGTAAATTCTACACCATTTTATATAAAGGATTTGAACATCTTTGGATTTTGGTATCTGCAGGGGCTGGGGGTTGGTCTTGGCAATTGCCTGCAGATACCAAGGGCAATGACTGTAATGGAACATTACCTTGGTGGGTTTTAATTTTGAGTTTGACTTTTAAAAGCACTTTTGTCTTTGCAAAGACAAGTCTATGCTTTGAGAAATGAAATAAAACATTTTTTAGTCTAATGTTATCTTTGTGACTTATTAGTAGTTGTTAACCTGGACACCATTATAATCTAAAAATTATGGACTGGGCGCAGTGGCTCACACCTATTATAATCCCTGCACTTTGGGGGACTGAGGTGAGAGGATTGTTTGAGCCCACGGATTCGACCAGCCTGGGCAACATGGTGAGACCTCATCTCTACAATAAATCAAAAAATTAGCTGGGCATCGTGGTGTACGCCTGTAGTTCAGCTACTTGGAAGGCTGAGGCAGCAGGATTGTCTGAGCCCAGCAGGTCAAGGCTGCAGTGGCCGTGAACATGCCACTGCACTCCAGCCTGTGCGATAGAGTGAGACTGCGACTCAAACAAACAAATATTATGAATTCTATATTTATAGTAACACACATATACATACACGCACACACTTTTCATATAATTTCAGACAATTCTCAGACCTCTAGTTGAGAACTCACCAGGCATTGATTTTATAGTTATTTTTAAAAAGTATTCTTAATCTATAATGTAGTCTTTGAACACATTAAGTTATATTTGAAGAGGAATGACAATATATTATGACTAATATATTCTATGACCTACTACTAAGTCATCTCATTTATACAGAGTGTGTTTTCGTAGCAACCATACTTCTATGAAACAGTAATTATTTCCTGGAATAACAATGTATTGTGTGTTAAGTGAGGCCATGTTTCTGATCTCTCTTTTAACACCGAGTATATTGTATAAAAGCCTACAGGTAGGTGGACGTTATCCGCTTTGTGTTCTTGTTCTTTTTAAGTTTTCAAAATTATGTAAATGCACATAATATAAAATTGACCATTTTAAGTATTTTAGTATCTACCATCAGTGACATTAAGTACATTCACAGTATTGTTCATTTATCACCGCTAGCTAATTCAGAAGTTTTTCATCTAGGGTTCTGTTCACAAGGAAGCCCTGTACCTGTTAAGCAGTCACTCCTAATTCTCCTCTGTCCTCATTCCCTGTTAACTACAGATCTACTTTCTTTTTCTTTGTGGATTTGTCTATTTTGACACTTCATATAAATGCAGTCACACAATATATTACCTTTTGAATCTGGCCTATTTTACATAGCATAATCTTTTCAGGGTTCATACATGTTGTAGCATTAATCAGCACTTCATTCCTTTTTATAGTTGAATAATACAGTATTCCATTTTATAGATATGCCACATTTTGTTTCTCCATCCAAATTTTCCAAATTGATGAGTATTTTGGTTGTTTCTACTTTTACAAATTATGAATAATGTTACTATGAATATTTGTGCACATTTTTGTTTGAACACCTGTTTTCAGTTCATTGGTATTTATACCTGGAGGTAGAATTACTGCGTCATATTATAATTCTAAGTTTAGCTTCCAAAGGAATTGCCAAACTGTTTTTACATATATAAATAAGAAGATATAGATATAGATATAGACACACACACACACACACACACACACACACACACACAATCTTCTTTGCAGAAATGTCTATTTAAACCTTTTGCCTATTTTTGAATAGGTTGTTTTTTGTTGTTTTTGAGCCTAGGAATTCTTCATATATTCTGGATACTAATTCCTTATCAGATATATAGAATTTGCAAATATATTTTTCCATTATGTGGTTTTTTAAAATTCTTGTTATAGTGACCTTGGGTGCACAAAAGTTTTTAATTTTGAGGAAGCTCATTTTATCTTATTTTTTGTAATACCTTCGCTTTGGTGTCGTACCCACGAAATCCTCACCAAATCTGATGTTATAAATATTTTGCCTTATGTTCTCTAAGAGTTATATAGTTTTAGTTCTTATGCTTAGGTATTTGATCAATTTCAAGGTGATTTTTCTATGCGGTGTCCCTTTTTAAAAAAAAAATAGTTGAAGAAAGTGAGATTCAATGAAGTCATGGATTGCATTTAAATAAGAGCAGGACAGATTATCCTTCCTATCAGTGATGTTTCTCCTAGACTAGGGGTTGGTAAACTGTGGCCCACAGGCCAAATCTGATACCACTACTTGTTTTTGTATAGTCATGAACTAAGAATGATGTTACATTTTTGAATACAAAATTAAGAAAATGATAACATTTTGTGACATGTGGAAATCATATCGTTCATTGTCCACAAATCAAGTTTTAGTGGAACACAGCATGCTCATTTGCTCATATGTTGTCTGTAGCTGCAGAGTACATGGGATTTTTTGCATCAGTAACTAAGAAAGCCTCTGAATAAGAATATTTTAAAGATATACTTTAAAGTCAAGGTTTGTATCTGATCAACCTGGTTTATAGAGAAGACTCATTTTTTTCTTCTTCAGAGTGTTCTTAATCCTAGTTTTATTCTTTTAACATGAGCGCCATATAGTTTCTGTTTACTACTTTCTCTTGTTTGTTTACTGACAGACAGTATATTCATTATTGTGTGCGCACAGTCATATGGTGGTGATGGGGAAAATGTTTTGAAAGTACTTGGAGTTCTATAGTTGAAAACAGAATATGTTGTTTCTTAGTAAAGCACTACAGGTAAAACACCTTGACCCTGCCAGAAATACTGACTAAGCCTCAAGGTTTTAACTGACCCTAACAGTGAAAATCTCTCTCCTTATTTTATAGGCATCTGTCTGTTCTGTTTCTTCCTCATTATTTTGTTTCTATTTTGTCTTTTTAATGAGGCATTTTTTTATTTTAAGAAATCCTTTTATTTGATTCATGTGAAATCAGTTTTTCTGTATCTTAAAAATAAACTGAGGCCGGGCACAGTGACTCAAGCCCGTAATCCCAGCACTTTGGGAGGCCAAGGTGAAGGGATTGCCTGAGCCCATGTGTTCGAGAATTGCCTGGACAACTTGGCGAGACCTCATCTCTACAATAAATCAAAAAATTAGGCATGGTAGCGCATGCATGTAGTTCTGGCTACTTGGAAGGCTGAGGAGGAAGGATTGCCTGAAACTAGCAGGTTGACACTGGGGTGGCCATGAGCATGCCACTGTACTCCAGCCTGGGCGACGGAGCGAGACTCCAACTCAAAAAAATAAATAAATAAATAGACTGAAAGTAACTAATGGCTTTTCTCTTAATGTTATTTTGGTGACCTTGGATCTACTACTTCTAGATACTTATGATAAATGAAAAATGGGAAGCAGTTAAAGCCTGGTGGGCTGATAGTTAAATGATGTTTATTTACTAAGTGAAACACAATATCTCATTAGCTTTAGTTTTTTTAATAATTATTTATTTATTACAGTAAAATGAATCTAAATTTAGTTGTCACTTGCCTTCTAAAAAATTTGGTAAAACACATGAAGAATTTGTATTTAAATATAAAAGAATGTTGTGACTTTATTAGAGATAAATATATACGTATTTATAAATGACATACACACATACGTGTATTATATATATATGAAATATACAAATTTATTTAGAAGGTTGATGGGCTAAATATGTTAAATACCTTTCTAATGTTTGAATTTTACCTTTGAGTTTGATAGAATATCTCTGCCAGAAAAAGTTTAATGCTTCTGGAAACCTCATGAGTCATTCCAGACCTACCTTAGGAGACAGAATTAAGTTTAATCTGTAATTTACTGGAGTAGGCTTTGTAAAATAAAACTTTATTGCTATGAACTCAACAACCTATTTTAATTTTTTCCATAGCAATTTTGTAAGGCAGAAAAAGATTTTAATCACATACTCCATTCAAATAATATAAAATATAAAACTTCCACTTTTAGTCTGTTTATGTTGCTATAAAGGAATACCTGAGGCTGGATCATTTATAAAGACAAGAGGTTTTATTTGGTTCATGGTTCTGCAGGCTATTCAAGAAGCTTGGCACCTGAATTTGCTTCTAGTGAGAGCTTTAGACTGCTTCTACTCCCAGCAGAAGGCGAAGGGAAGGCAAGGTGATGGGGAGCAGAGGTGCAGAGATCACAGGACTAGGGAGGAAGTGGATGGAGAGAGGAGGTGCCTCAGAGTGAGAAGGCACTCTCAGGAGAATGGTGCCAAGCCGTTTTAGAGGCTCCGCCCCCACAGCCCAAGTAGTCCCTGCTAGGTGCCACTTCCCACATTGGGGATAAATTGGAACATGAGAGTTGGTGGGAACAAACAAACCATATCCAAACCATAGTACCACTGGAACAACTACTATAAAGAACTACTACTGCCATAAACAACTACTCTAAAGGAAAGATGGATAGAATTACACATACCAGTTTGCCCTAGTCTGGCAAGTTAGTGAAGACGTCTCAGAAAAATTAGTTCTTGAGCTAAGATGAAGGATAAGTACAGCTAACCAGTCTATGAAAACCTGGTAAAGCAGAAGCCTATGGTAAGTTGGTACAATTAAAGCCAAGGACTTTGAGAGGTGCATTGGGAATGTAAATTGGTATAACCTTTATGAAGAATAGTATGGCGGTTCCTCAAATAGTTAAAAATAGAATGATCATATACGATCCAGCAATTCCACTTCTGGATATATATCCAAAGGAAATAAAGTCACTAGTCACTATTCCAAAGAGATGTCTACACTCCCATGTTTATTTCAGCATTATTCACAGTAGCCAATATAAGGAAACAACCTAAGTTCTGTCCCCAGGTGACTAAAAAAAAGTGTGTGTGTGTGTGTGTGTGTGTGTATGTATATATACACAGACATACAATGGAATATTATTCAGCCTTAAAAAATAAGGACAACTGCCGGTTGCTGTGGCTCACGCCTGTAATCCTAGCACTTTGGAAGGCCCGGGCAAGAGGATCGCCTGAGTCCAGGGGTTCGAGACCAGCCTGGACAATTTGGTGAGACCTCATCTGTACAATAGATTAAAAAATTCAGCCAGGCATGATGTGCTTGCCTGTGGTTCCAGCTACTTGGAAGGCTGAGGTGGAAGGATCGCCTGAGCCCAGCAGGTTTGGGCTGTGGTGACCGTGAGCATGCTACTGCACTCTAGCCTGGGCAACAGAGTGAGACTACTACTCAAAAAAAAAAAAAAAGATAACTTACTATTTGTGCAGCATGGATGGACCTGGAGGACATTATGCTAGGTGAAATAAGCAAGGCACAGAAATACAAATACCACATGACCTCAGTTTTATATGGAATCTATGGAAGTTGAACTCACAGAAATAGAACGGAAGGGTAGTTACCAGGGGTCTGTGGCAGGGAGAGAAATGGGGAGATTCTGGTCAAAGGCTACAAACCTTTGGTTATAAGATGAATAAGTTCTGGAGACCTAATGTGCATCATGGTGACTACAATATTAATAATATATTGTTGAACAGGCACAGTGACTCACACCTATAATCCTAGCACTTTGGAAGGCTGAGGCAGAAGGGTCATTTGAGGCCAGGAGTTCGAGACCTGCCTGGGCAATATAGCAAGAACCTACAAAAATAAAAAAGTTTGTCAGGAGTAGTGGCCCACACCTGTAGTCTCAGCTACTCGGGAGGCTGAGAAAGGAGGGTCACTTGAGCCCAAGGATTCAAGGTTGCAGTGATCTATGATTGTACCACTATACTGCACCCTAGGCGAAAGAGCAAAGACCCTATCTCTAAAATGAAAATAATGTATAGAATTTGCTAAGGGAGATCTTAAATGTTCTCACTACAAAAACATCGGTAACTGTGTGAGGTTATGGATGTGTTAAGTAGCTTGATTGTGGTAATCATTTCACAATGTAATTGTATATCAAAACATATGCCTTGAATATATAATTCTTAGTGTCAGTTATGCCTCAGTAAACTTAAGGGAGAGAAACCCGAGAGGTGGTGAAGAATGAGGCTAGAAGGGTAGGATGGGATCCGATTTTCCGTGTTTCCTGGGTAATTTGTGTCATGTCTTTAGGAAATCGATCTTCATCCTAAGTGCAGTGAAAGCCTGTGATGTGTTTTATGCGGCAAGTTGAAGGGTTTGTTTTGAAAATCTTACTCTGGTTGCTCTGTGAAGAATTGTTGTGGAGGCTGGGAGTGGCACAAGTTTGTAATCTCAGCACTTTGGGAGGCCGAGGAGAGGGGATTGCCTGAGCCTACGTGTTTGAGACCCGCCTGGGCAACTTGGCGAGACCTCATCTCTACAAGAAATCAAAAAATTGACTGGGTGTGAGGTGGAAGGACTACTGGAGCCCAGCAGGTTGACGCTGGGGTGGCTGTGAGTTTGGCACCGCACTCCAGCCTGGGCAGCAGAATGAGACTCCGATTCAAAAGAAAAAAAAATTATTGTGGAAAGGGGAGTGAGAAGGTAGGATAAATAAAACTGATCAGAGGTGATGGTAGCCTGCAGCTGGGTAGTAGTGGTGGTGATGATAATGATGGCAGTTGGTGGAGACGTGGTTACATTGACATGGGGAGTGAGAGAGTATAGGGTACCAAGAATAACTGCAGGGTCTGGCTTTTACAGTACTCGTAGATTGTAATTGCCATTTATTGAAGTAGGCAGTTGTTTTTGTTGTATTTGTTTGGGATAGAGAGATGGGGGAAGCATTCGTGCATTCCCTTTGCCATCTGTTTGAGCTTGATGAGCTGTTGGATATGAATGCTGAAGCTCAGGGAAAAGGTATGAGTTGTAGAAATAAATTTGTAAGGCTTACTCCTGACTACCTAGTTTAAAGCAAGGCACTGCTGTCCTCTGCTCCTTCTTAATGTGCCGTTGTGTATAATCCACTGGCATTTAGTGTGTTCAGAATTCCTTTTCACTGTACTTCCCCCCACAGTACCATACTCCGTCATTTACTCGTTGCCTGTTTTTTGCATTGTTTATGTTTCTCTCCAAGTTCCAACACATAAGTTCTAGGAAGGCACGGCGTCTGTTCACTGTGTGTTTTGTTTGGAGAGCGGTGCCTGGCACTTAGTAGGCCTTTGATTAATATTTCCTCAAATGAACATTTGTTGTTGTTCAAATGAATCATTTGTTAAATGAATGAAGGGAATGAAATAGGTGGTGTAGAGGATCATTTCACTGTTTTTAAAAGATGGGAAGACAATAAAATGGATGTAGTTGTAGGTGTGTTTTTACATTTTATATTGGAAAGCTGTAGGAGTTCTTGCCTGGTGGGTCCTTTCTCTGTAAAGTTGGAGACAGGATCTTTATCTCACAGCAAGAGAGGAGAGTGTCAGAGGATTGAAGAAAATGGAAAAGATTTGTGATGGTCATGGTAGAGTGTGAAAGAATGATTTAACCAAAGAATATAGATTTGTTACCTAGTGTGGAGTGCTCATTTGAGATCAGTAATGATGTGTTAATAATAGAACCAACTTGCCTTTTTGAGAACTTTCTCTAGAAGGTGCTTGGCTGCTCAAGTGTAGTCATGTATGGAGAAGGTGGATAATAACAGAATGCCTGAATTCCTAATTTTGGTGGAAGAGCAGTTTTGAATGATGATCAGAGTCTAAGATTTTACCTTGGCAATGGACAGCTAAGGAGGCTTGAAGGAGAGTATCACTGGAGGTGAATTCAGGGCATACTGTTGGGACAGTAGTTCTTTGAATCTGAAAGGTATCTAGGATGATAACAAGGCTTAAGAGGCGGACACCTGTGCGCTAGGTACCAAAGAGATTTAGGCAAATGAAAAAACAATGACGGGGTGGTGAGGAAATGACAGTGGTGGGAAGGAAAGAGATGATAATATAACTTAGAGGGCCTGAGCATGTCAGAAATGTTTTTTGTTTTGTTTTTTTAAGTGAAAAAGCAGAATTTATTGAGAGAAGAGAAAAGCTCTCACAGTGGGAGGAGACCCAAAGGGGTTGCCTGTCTTTTTGTTTTTTAAAATGACGGTGGAAGAGTAATTTCTGGAACTAGAAAAACCAATTTTCTCCTCCTTTCCCTGAGATAAGTACTGTGAGAAAAGCAACAACAATAACAACAGAAAGAAAACATGGACAAAAAAGCAGCCACCATAGGCTGCAAGGAAGTAGTGTACTCAGGATAGAGCAAACTATTTTAAAGTAAGGATATAGACGTCAGAGAAAAGTTAGCAGATAAAATTTTCTGGTTATTTCTGAAGATAATTTCAAGGCACCTTGAAATGACTTTGGAAGGTCGAGAGGCATAGGCAGAGTAAATTGGAAGGAGGGAATGGGGCATACTGGGCATGGGCATTTCATGGA
The DNA here is from genome assembly GCA_963574415.1 of Tarsius wallacei. Taxonomy (NCBI): domain Eukaryota; kingdom Metazoa; phylum Chordata; class Mammalia; order Primates; family Tarsiidae; genus Tarsius; species Tarsius wallacei. Next base: position 58,920 of record CAUYQG010020851.1, read on the forward strand.
TGAAACCCTTTGTGGTCTTAGTTTCAGCTGCATTTTTTTTCTTTTTAAAATTGAAGTGAAATTCACATAAAATTTTAAAAAGGAAAAATCTGAGTTGGAGAAATAAATTTGTGAGGCCCACTCTTGACTACCTATTTTATTTTAATTATTTAATTTTTAAATTTTTAAAATTTTTTAATTTTAAAGATGTGGGGTACAATTCAGGGTTAGGTTACAGATGTTCGTTATGCAGGTACCCTTGTTGATGAGGTGTTCTCCCCCTCCCCCTGGCAGTTTCCCAGTTCTGCCAGTCCTGCCCCTGGCCTCCCCTGGCAGTTTCCCACTACTGCCAATCCCTTTCTTATAGTATTACGATAATTGTTCAAGGTTCACTTATGAGTGAGAACATGTGGTACTCAGTCCTTTGTTTCTGTGATAGATCACTCAGTATTATAGCCTCTAAGTCCATCCAAGTTGCTGCGAAGTTCATAATTTTGTCCTTCTTTATGGCTGCGTAATATTCTATCGTGTACATGTACCACATTTTTTAAATCCATTGACTGCCTGTTTTAAAGTGAAACACTCCCATTCTGTGCGCCCCATGTTCTTGATCCTTCTTACCATGCACTATGTACAGTTCAGTGGCATTTAGTGTGTTCACAGTGTTGTATAGCTTCTATCTAATTCCAAAACATTTCTGTCATTCCTAAAGGAGGCTCTGTACCCATTAAGCCGTCAGTCCTCATTCCTTCCTCCCACATCAGTCTTTTGAGAATGAGGGGCACTGGGCTCCTAGTGGTAAGGAAACTTGTTTCTCTTGGTTAGGGTGATGGTGATGACTCTCAGGAATGAGTAATAGAGACTCCAGAAACTGGATGCTGTTGCTTCAAACTCATGTGTCTGGAACCAAACTCTCTCTTACTAAGAACATCTAGACTTACATATTTCTCTCAATTATGCCATATTCTCCTAGTACTGAGGTCTGAGCTCTGGTAGCCTTTTTACCTCCTTCCACAGTTATCATTGTAATCTTATAAATTTCTTCCTTTCTATTTCTGCTGCTGTCACTTTAACCTGTATCTTTACTGACTTGCCTGAACTTTCATAACTAGCCTTCTTGCTTCCGGTTTCTTTGTCCTGTAATGATGGTACAGTCAACCTTAGGTAGATACTACTGCTAGATGTCTATAACCCAGTGTTCAAGGTCCTCTACAATCCATCCTTTCTCATGCTGTTGTTTTGCTGATCAAATGGTAGAAGTAAAGTATTGTGCAGATGTCACTGTAGTTATTAAACTTCATCGTTTTCCCTCACTGTTAACCTTTACCAGCCTCAGATTTAGGTTTAGCCTGTCTAGTCAAGTATCCTTGAACATACTTTTGTTTCTTTTTTTCCTTCAGCATCTTTGTTACAGCAATTTCATTTCCCTAGAACACTCTTCCTCCATTCTTTCTACTTACCTATTTCTGTATTCCTTTTGAAGTCTTTATTTATTTGAGTCTCAGTGATCTTTTGTTTCTTTGAATCAGTTTATAGATCCTATTTGTATCTTTTTACATAGCCTTTTCTTCTTTAAATTATTGTTTGGTTTGTCTTAACTATATTTTTCTTATCTTGACATTTAGGTTTTGAAGCTTGAGGGTAGGGAGCATGTCACTCAGCACCTAGCTGGGTATTGTGAATATAAATGATTGGTCAACGATTTATGGTTATGATATGAGATGGCATGGAGAGAGTCACCAGAATTCCTTTGAGGAAAAATTTGGCTGCCCTTTCTCCCCAAGCGGCTTTTTCATTTATTTTTTTGTTAGCACACTGATTTTTAGCATGAAATTTTTACTAAAAAAATGTGATTTTATTTTGGATTAAAACTTGATATTAATTTTTACATCTCATTTCAGGTGAGGAGATTAAAAGCTAACTAGGTTATTTTTCAATGCCTAATTTTTTTTAATGCCTAATATAATTTTTCAAGCATAATCCACATGATTGAAAAATGGCAAATCTAGAAAGTTATATAGTGACAATGCAAGTTCTCTATCCTTGTCCCTCAATTACCATGTTCCTTCCTACAACACTTCTTATGTAATACTGTTTTTAGGTGGTTGTATATTTTTCCAGAATTTCTCTATACAAATACGTATTCTTATTTTCACTTCTTTTTTAGACAGGGGCAGCACACTACACATTCTAAGGAATAACACAATTTTTTTCATTTTGGTACATAGAGAACTAATTTCTTATGTTTGGAAAAATACTGCATTGTGTGGATGTACTGCAGTTTATTTAAGTAGTCCCAGATTGCTCATTCCATTATGATTTGGCTAGGATGAAGACAGTACCACAGTCATCTATAATCGTGCTTTTAATTGCATTAAAGAGCCATAACTAAGTTGATACCAATAGAAGAAATAACAGTGACTATCAGATTTGTGTTTTTTATGTACCTGGAATAGCACATTTAAATGAAGTTTAAGAAAGATCTAGATTGTTGAATCCCTGCCAAATATTGTAGAAATGTTTACTATCAGAAGTTATCCCTTTCTCTCTCTCAATCCACCCTACGTATCTTTCCTCCTCTCTCTGGGCCTCTTTCCCCCTCTCTGGGTTTCTTTCCCCCTCCCTGGTCTCTGTTCTCCATATCTCTAGGTCTTTTTCCCACCCCTGCCTCTACTGGATTCTCTTCACCCACACATGGCCCTGCCTCCCTGCCTCCCTGAAAAAAAGAAAGAAAAAAAAAAAGAGAAGTTATAACAACTTTTTAGAAATAAAAATCTTTGACTCTGACATGTGCCTAAAATATGAATTTTTCTTTTTCACCAGTGAAAAGTAACAAAGTTTTGTAGGACATTAAATGGATATTGTTTCATGATATTGTTTCAGGAAATTGGTTTGAGTTCAGTCATGAGAAACTCCAGTTATACAAAGTAGAGTGACTCCTCACTTGATCCTAAGTAATTAAAAGCACCCAATCAGCAGTATGTTTTGAATGACAAGGTCACAGTGGGCAAGGTATACAGAAGAGCAGAAATTTTTAGTTGTGTGTTAGATGCTTCAACCAAGAAGGTCTACAAGGTAGCTCTCTGTGATTGATGTGTAAACCAAGTTTCTGCAAACTGCAAAAGAAAAGAAAAGAAAAGAAACCAGTGTCAGCATGCAAGTTAAGTAAGCCTCAGAGAGCGAGATCTAAGATGGAATTAACTAAGCCTTGCAGTAACAAAAAGAAATTTAGCAGGTGAGCCTAGCAAACTGAGAGGAAAATTCAAGTAAACTAAGCACGTTGACCTACGGCTAATCTGGTTTTCATCTTTTATTTATTACACATTTGTACTTGTTCAATAATCCCAAAGCACTTGGGATTCATGGGGCCAATCAGAATTGAAACAGAGGGTCCTGAAATGGAGCAACTAGTCAAGAATCAAACTAGGAGGTCACAGTAGCCCTCTGGCTCTTTCATGTACTGATATTCATTAGTCAACTAATAGTAACAATGGCCCACCTTTGTTTGACCTTGATTCATAGATACCTCCTCTATGCCAAGACAAATCACTACTTTAACATACTGAAATTCTTGAATAGCTTTTACCAAGTGTGACATAATTATTCTGTTGCTTAGCTCAAATGCTTTAGGAAACAAGAAGCTAAATACAGATTGTAGTTTCCTTTTCATTTCACACATCATGAACATTTTTCTTGTCGTCAGATTGAATTCCAGAATTTTTTCTGGAGTGTAGGTTAGTGAATTCTGTAACTATGTCATAGTATATTAAATAATCATCTACTGTGTCGGACATGTGGACTGTTTTCAGTATTCTGAGCATTGCTATAGCTTAATATTTGCAGGCATCTATATAGATATGTGCCAAATTTGAAAGTTTTCTTTTATATAATTATATAATCTTATTTTGATATTTGCTCCATTGGTATCTTTACATACATAAAAATAAACTTGTGTTGGTATATTCCTCCAGTATAGATTTTAGTAGAAATAATTGATAATCTTATGTCAATGGATATTTTAAAATGATAGATTATTGTACAAGCCTTACATTTGCAATCACTGAGGAGTCAAATACTCAGGAAAGACTTTTTGAAATATCAGTATTTGAATTGGACCTGTGTAATAAATATTCTTGGTTGCCTAGTTAGTGGTTCCTTCTTTCTCCCTCCTGGTAGAGTCCTGATTTTGTTATTGTTTAGGTTGGTGTACCTACACATGACCCTATCTGTAGCCTAGGACTTCTAAGCCATTGTTTCTCAGTGGGTGTGGCAGAGCAGGAAAAGGCAAATAATTGGTTTCTTTGATAAGATTATTAATCTTCCCAAATAAATTATTCTGAAGCTGTCTTATCTTCCAGACTTTTTGATATATGAAGTAATAAATATCCTTATTGTTTAAACTGTTTTGAGTGGTACTTTTTGTTACTTGCTCCTGAAAGTATATTGATAAAAATTTTTTTGAAAATTTTGAGAAGTGGATGGAATTGGTTCTGAGAATGTGAGAACTCCTGCATGTGGTATTTCCAGTGAGAGAAATCACATAAGCAAAGGTGAGAATGTGTTCAAGGATTAGTAAGACTGATGGACATATGTACATTTCTCCTGCCTTTCACCAAAAAAGGGAGCGTTAACATTGTTAAACTATTTTCAACAAAAGAGATTATCTCCGTCCTAAAAAGTCCTTTAGGACTCTTGGGATGTCCAACTTTCTTACCTCATTTTCTCTCCGAAAGCTTGAAACTTGGCTTTCAGGTTTTGATTGTGTTTTCAGTTCTTCTGTGAAGAAAGTTACAATCTAAATGTGGTCCGTAGAAGCTAATTAGGAAACACTAGTTTGGTGTGCTCAGAGTCCTGATTTGTAGCATGAATTGTAGTGGTTGTGCTAGTGTAGGCTGTATTTAGTTAAGGGTGACAGTTTGTTAAATAATCTAATACTTGTACTGCTCAAAATACTTAGTTCCCCATTAATGAGGAGCTTTATCTTTCTCCTCTCCCAGTGGGGCGGGATGAAAGTCCCAAACTAGTATCTTATCTTTATGTAATTTACTCACTAAGAAAAACAAGTATTAAGCACCTCTTATGTACCAGGCACTATGCAAGGTCCTGGGGTATAATGGTGAGCCAGCCTGAAACAACTCCTACTTTGATAGAATTTGGAGGACAGACAGACAACTAAACAAGTACACAATTTTAGGTAGTAGTAAGTGCTAGGCGAATAAAAATCAGGGTTCTGATATCATTTTATTTTATTTATTTATTTATTTTTTTGAGTTGGAGTCTCACTCTGTCACCCAGACCGTAGTGCAGAGTGCAGTGGCCGCTTCCGGCCACCGCAGCCTCGACCTGCTGGGCTCTGGCGATCCTTCCGCCTCAGCCTTCCAAGTAGCTGGAACTACAGGCGCGCGCTACCACACCCAGCTAATTTTTTGATTTGTTGTAGAGATGAGGTCTCGATATCATTTTAAATTGTATGGTTCAGACTATTGCCTTGCTAGACTCTGGTGTGGTCATGTGCTCTTTGAGCTATGGCTGTCACCATGCTTCCTGGCCTTGGCCCCCTACCCTTCCTTGGGGAGGTAAATTCTCTCTCTCGTGCACACGCTCTCTCTCTCTCTCTCTCTCTCTCTCTCACTCTCTCACTTACTTTAAGTAAGCTACATTCTCTAATCTAAAAGAAAATTTTGAGTGGTCATGAAAAGTCTCTTTGAGGTGACATTTAAATTAGTACATGAGTAATAAGAAGGAACCAGCCGTGAAAGGAATATTTTAGGTAGATTGAACAGTAAAGGCTCTAAGACAGAAGTGAGCTCTGGGTATTTAAGGATCACGGATAAGAGGGCGACTGTGCCAAGGGCATGGTGAGTGAATGACAGAGGCCAAATCCTGTAAGGCAGTGTAGATTACGATAAGGAATTTAAATTTTTTTCTAAGTACAAGACAAAAGGAAGCTACTGCAGGATTTTAAGTAGGGATGTGACATGATTTGAGTTACAGGTGTGTGTGTGTGTGTATGTGTGTGTGTGTGTGTGTGTGTGTGTGTGTGTGTTTTGAGTTGGAGTCTCACTCTGTTGCCCAAGCTGAAGTGCAGTGGCACACTCACAGCCACCTCCACCTGCTGGGCTCAGGTGATCCTTCCGCCTCAGCCTTCCAAGTAGCTGGAACTACAGGCACGCACAACCACGCCGGGCTAATTTTTTGATTTATTGTAGAGATGAGGTCTCACCAAGTTGCCCAGGCTGGTCTTGAACCAAAGTGCTGGGTTATAGGCATGAGCCACCGTGCCTGGCTGAGTTACAGTTTTAAAAGATTAGTCTAACTACCATTGAGAGTAGGTTGTAAGCTCTGTTTTCTAAAGGGAGGAGGGATTAGTAGACATTGATCAACAATGTAAAACTAGTGTATAAATCATAAAAGGCCCTTGTTTAAGTTTTCCTACCTCATGCCCTTCCTTTTTGTCCTTGTTTTTTTGTAGTTTAAAAAAAAATAAGCTTAGCAGTATTTCAGTTTACTTTAATCCTTCATATGGTTTCCCCTTATTATCAATTCCTTTAGGAGTAAAATCTTTTCATCTGTTTTTCTATCAGTATGCAGTAGTTTCATTTAATTGTAGACTAACCAACCACTTCAAAAACTTAGTGACTTAAAGCAATCAGGATTTATTATTTCTCATGATTTTGAGAAACCATGTTGGTTTGACCGCTGCTCACAAGCTTGCTCACGAGCTCCATTCAGGTGGAGGTTTGGCTAGTCTAGAAGGTCCAAGACAGTCTTACTGCATATCTCGCTGTTGGTTGGGATACTTTGGGTCTCTGTGTTGCCTCACAACTTCCAGTAAACTAGATCATCTTTACAGGCAATCCCAGAGTAGCTTTCCAAGAAAGTGAAAAACAGAAGCTAGCAGAGGCACAAGGTTTAGACTTGAAAGTCATATAACCTCACTTTTGTCATACTGGTTGGTAAAAGCAACTCCAAGTCTTATCAGATTCCAGTCCTCTGTTTCCATGGGAAGAGGGGCAAAGTTGTACTGTAAAGGAGCAATTATTATGACTATCTATGAAATAATCTTATCACAGTCTGGCCTTCTGGCTGCTACAATTCATATTCCTCCCAAAAGCAAACACTCATCCTCTCTCCAAATTCCCAGATGCCTTAGTCTCCAAGCCGAAGATTTGTTGATCTGCATCAGGTTCATATGTGAATAAGGCTCCTCAAGTACAGTTCCTGTGGTGTGGCAACTCTTGATTCAGAGACCTGTGAGCTAAAAAAAACTGTCATGTCAGTGATTTTAAATGTCTAGCTTAACTAGACAAAGATGGGCAAATTAAACTCAAAGTAAACAGAGATAAAGAAATAATTAAGAACATTAATCAATGAAATAGAAAACAAGCAAGAAAAACAATGAAACCAAAAACTGGTGCTTTGGAAAGATCAATAAAATTGACATGCCTTTAGGCAGACTGATCAAGAAAAAAGAAAAGTCACAAATTACCAATATCTGGAATGAAAAGGGGAATACCACTACAGATCCTACAAGGATGAAAATAATGAGATAACATTATGAGCAACTTTATGCCTATAAATTTGACCTCTTAGATATTCAAATTCCTTGATGGAAACAAATGATCAAAGCTCATTCAAGAAATAGATAATCCAGAAACCCTTATTAAAGTCTAAATAGGGGTTTAATAGGTCTAATAGGGATTTATTAAAGTTTAGCAAGTATACTTAAAAAATTGGATTTGCAGTTAAAAATCTTTTCTTCAAAGAAAACTCCAAGTCAGCTGGCTTCTTGGTGTATTCTTCCAAACACTTAAGGAAGAAATAAATGTGATTCATCATATTAATAGACTCAAGTTGAAAAACTATGATCATTTCAACAGATGCAGAAAGATACTATTCATGATTTAAAAACAGAAAACCAATACTCAAATAACTGGGCATGCAAAATTACTTTGTTAAACTGGTAGAAGATATCTAGTAAGTACCTAAAACTAACATCATACTTAATGATGGTAAAAGACTGAATGCTTTTCTCCTGTGATTGGAAACAAGACAAGACTTTATGCAGATAATATTTCTACTCAGTATATACCGGAGCCCCTATGCAGTGCAGTAAGGCAAGAAAAGAAATAAAAGGTGTATAGACTGGGGGAAAATATAAACAAAACTGTCTTTATTTACAGACAACCTGATTGTATTTGTAAAAAATCCTTAGGAATACATTATAAAAGGTCTTAGAACTATTAAGTCAGTTTAGTAAAGTCACAGGATATATTAAATCAATATACAGAAATCATTTTTAGTTTCTTTATACACTTATTTCATACTAGCAATGAACAACTGGAATGGTAAAGTACAATAATATTGCCATTTATAATAGCATCAAAAATGAAATATTATTTAAGAATAAATAAGTAACCCTGAACTGTACCCCACATCTTTAAAATTAAAAAAAAAAAATTGAAAAAAAAAAAGAATAAATAAGTATGTATAAGACCTGCTACTGAAAACATAAAACACTGTTGTCATAAATTAAAGAAGACTTAAATAAATGGAGATGTATACTATGTTCATGGATCTGGAGACTTAAAATAATTTCAGTTCTTTCTAAATTGTTCTGTAGATTCAACACATCTCTATCAAAACCCTGGGAAGCTTTTCTAATAGAATTTGGTAAGCTGAGTCTCTTATTTATATGGAAATCAGAAGATTCACAACCCCATTGAAAAAAATAGAGGAATTATACAACTTGATTTTAAGACTTATAAAGTTTTAGTAATCAAGACAATGTGGCATAAGGATAGATCAGTTGATTAGAATGGAGTCTAGGAAGACCCTTATTTTTATGGCTGATTGATTTTTTTTTTTTTTAAACAAAGGTGCCAAAGTAATTCATTGAGCAAATGGTTGTAGAGGAATTGGATATCCATATGGAGGTTGGGGGTCACCTTGACCCTCATCTCATACCATATACAGAAGTTAACTTGAGTGGATTATAGCTCTAAACCCAAAAGCTGAAAGGGTACAGCTCTCAGAAGAAACATAGAAGAAAATGTAACTTTGCTAAGGCCAAGTTTTGAGAGAGAGAGAGAGAGAGAAATATGAACAAGAAAATTCCATTTTATCAAATTAAAAACTATTCTAAAGACATGACCAGCTAGGCAAAGTGAAGACCAGTGGGAGGCTAAAACGACACCTGTACCTTGACCACATATGTACTGAATCCTGAATTGTACCCCACATCATTAAAATATAATAATAATAATAATAATAATAAATAATCGAAGAAAAAAGAAAGACATGACTAAAGAGCACAGGGTCACATTACAAAAGAACAGGCATCCTGTGATGGGTGTAATTTGTAGCCTTATTTTGCAACCCATCACACCAGTGTAATGTAGGGAAGAGAGTGCTAAGGTTAGAGTAAGGTACCTCTCATATGTAGTCCTAACTCTGATGCTTGTCAGAGATGCTGTTTAGTAAGTTACTTGGTGTTTTGTTATGGTCTCTGAGCCTCATTTTCTTTTTTTGTGAATTAGTAATACTAATGCCTACCTTATAGGATTCCCTTGAGGGTCAATTTTTTTTTTGAGTTGGAGTCTCACTCTGTCGCCCGGACTGGAGTGCAGTGGCCGCTTCCGGCCACTGCAGCCTCGACCTTCTGGGCTCCAGCGATCCTTCCGCCTCAGCCCTATGAGTAGGCAGAATGACAGGCACACGCTACCATGCCCGGCTGACTTTTTTATTTTGTCGTAGAGATGAGGTCTCGCCAAGTTGCCCAGGCGGGTCTCGAACCCGCGGGCTCAGGCAATCCACTCACCTTGGCCTCCC